>CM026401.1:59050575-59145127 GCA_014843695.1 Archivesica marissinica
CACAAGACCTCAATATAAAGTCTACATGACCCATTCCAGGGTCTCCTTTCACCGACACAAGACCTCAATATAAAGTCTACATGACCCATTCCAGGGTCTCCTTTCACCGACACAAGACCTCAATATAAAGTCTACATGACCCATTCCAGGGTCTCCTTTCACCGACACAAGACCTCAATATAAAGTCTACATGACCCATTCCAGAGTCTCCTTTCACCGACACAAGACCTCAATATAAAGTCTACATGACCCATTCCAGGGTCTCCTTTCACCGACACAAGACCTCAATATAAAGTCTACATGACCCATTCCAGAGTCTCCTTTCACCGACACAAGACCTCAATATAAAGTCTACATGACCCATTCCAGAGTCTCCTTTCACCGACACAAGACCTCGATATAAAGTCTACATGACCCATTCCAGGGTCTCCTTTCACCGACACAAGACCTCAATATAAAGTCTACATGACCCATTCCAGAGTCACCTTTCACCGACACAAGACCTCAATATAAAGTCTACATGACCCATTCCAGAGTCTCCTTTCACCGACACAAGACCACAATATAAAGTATACATGACCCATTCCAGAGTCTCCTTTCACCGACACAAGACCACAATATAAAGTCTACATGACCCATTCCAGAGTCTCCTTTCACCGACACAAGACCACAATATAAAGTATACATGACCCATTCCAGAGTCTCCTTTCACCAACACAAGACCTCAATATAAAGTCTACATGACCAATTCCAGAGTCTCCTTTCACCGACACAAGACCTCAATATAAAGTCTACATGACCCATTCCAGAGTCTCCTTTCACCAACACAAGACCTCAATATAAAGTCTACATGACCATTCCAGAGTCTCCTTTCACCGACACAAGACCTCAATATAAAGTCTACATGACCCATTCCAGAGTCTCCTTTCACCGACACAATACCTCAATATAAAGTCTACATGACCCATTCCAGAGTCTCCTTTCACCGACACAAGACCTCAATATAAAGTCTACATGACCCATTCCAGAGTCTCCTTTCACCAACACAAGACCTCAATATAAAGTCTAGATGACCCATTCCAGAGTCTCCTTTCACCAACACAAGACCTCAATATAAAGTCTAGATGACCCATTCCAGAGTCTCCTTTCACCGACACAAGACCTCAATATAAAGTCTACATGACCCATTCCAGGGTCTCCTTTCACCGACACAAGACCTCAATATAAAGTCTACATGACCCATTCCAGAGTCACCTTTCACCGACACAAGACCTCAATATAAAGTCTACATGACCCATTCCAGAGTCTCCTTTCACCGACACAAGACCACAATATAAAGTATACATGACCCATTCCAGAGTCTCCTTTCACCGACACAAGACCACAATATAAAGTCTACATGACCCATTCCAGAGTCTCCTTTCACCGACACAAGACCACAATATAAAGTCTACATGACCCATTCCAGAGTCTCCTTTCACCGACACAAGACCTCAATATAAAGTCTACATGACCCATTCCAGAGTCTCCTTTCACCGACACAAGACCTCAATATAAAGTCTACATGACCCATTCCAGGGTCTCCTTTCACCGACACAAGACCTCAATATAAAGTCTACATGACCCATTCCAGAGTCACCTTTCACCGACACAAGACCTCAATATAAAGTCTACATGACCCATTCCAGAGTCTCCTTTCACCGACACAAGACCACAATATAAAGTATACATGACCCATTCCAGAGTCTCCTTTCACCGACACAAGACTCAATATAAAGTCTACATGACCATTCCAGAGTCTCCTTTCACCAACACAAGACCTCAATATAAAGTCTAGATGACCCATTCCAGAGTCTCCTTTCACCCACACAAGACCTCAATATAAAGTCTAGATGACCCATTCCAGAGTCTCCTTTCACCGACACAAGACCTCAATATAAAGTCTACATGACCCATTCCAGAGTCTCCTTTCACCGACACAAGACCTCAATATAAAGTCTACATGACCCATTCCAGGTCTCCTTTCACCGACACAAGACCTCATATAAAGTCTACATGACCCATTCCAGAGTCTCCTTTCACCGACACAAGACCTCAATATAAAGTCTACATGACCATTCCAGAGTCTCCTTTCACCGACACAAGACCACAATATAAAGTCTACATGACCCATTCCAGAGTCTCCTTTCACCGACACAAGACCACAATATAAAGTCTACATGACCCCAGATCTCCTTTCTCCTTTCACCGACACAAGACCTCAATATAAAGTCTACATGACCCATTCCATAGTCTCCTTTCACCAACAAGACCTCAATATAAAGTCTAGATGACCCATTCCAGAGTCTCCTTTCACCACACAAGACCTCAATATAAAGTCTACATGACCCATTCCAGAGTCTCCTTTCACCGACACAAGACCTCAATATAAGTCTACATGACCCATTCCAGAGTCTCCTTTCACCGACACAAGACCTCAATATAAAGTCTACATGACCCATTCCAGAGTCTCCTTTCACCAACACAAGACCTCAATATAAAGTCTAGATGACCCATTCCAGAGTCTCCTTTCACCGACACAAGACCTCAATATAAAGTCTACATGACCCATTCCAGAGTCTCCTTCACCGACACACACAAACCTCAATATAAAGTCTACATGACCCATTCCAGAGTCTCCTTTCACCGACACAAGACCTCAATATAAAGTCTACATGACCCATTCCAGAGTCTCCTTTCACCGACACAAGACCTCAATATAAAGTCTACATGACCCATTCCAGAGTCTCCTTTCACCGACACAAGACCTCAATATAAAGTCTACATGACCCATTCCAGAGTCTCCTTTCACCGACACAAGACCTCAATATAAAGTCTACGTGACCCATTCCAGAGTCTCCTTTCACCGACACAAGACCACAATATAAAGTCTACATGACCCATTCCAGAGTCTCCTTTCACCGACACAAGACCACAATATAAAGTCTACATGACCCATTCCAGAGTCTCCTTTCACCGACACAAGACCTCAATATAAAGTCTACATGACCCATTCCATAGTCTCCTTTCACCAACACAAGACCTCAATATAAAGTCTAGATGACCCATTCCAGAGTCTCCTTTCACCAACACAAGACCTCAATATAAAGTCTAGATGACCCATTCCAGAGTCTCCTTTCACCGACACAAGACCTCAATATAAAGTCTACATGACCCATTCCAGAGTCTCCTTTCACCGACACAAGACCTCAATATAAAGTCTACATGACCCATTCCAGAGTCTCCTTTCACCAACACAAGACCTCAATATAAAGTCTAGATGACCCATTCCAGAGTCTCCTTTCACCGACACAAGACCTCAATATAAAGTCTACATGACCCATTCCAGAGTCTCCTTTCACCGACACAAGACCTCAATATAAAGTCTACACCCATGACCATCAGAGTCTCCTTTCACCGACACAAGACCTCAATATAAAGTCTACATGACCCATTCCAGAGTCTCCTTCACACGCACAAGACCTCAATATAAAGTCTACATGACCCATTCCAGAGTCTCCTTTCACCGACACAAGACCTCAATATAAAGTCTACATGACCCATTCCAGAGTCTCCTTTCACCGACACAAGACCTCAATATAAAGTCTACGTGACCCATTCCAGAGTCTCCTTTCACTGACACAAGACCACAATATAAAGTCTACATGACCCATTCCAGAGTCTCCTTTCACCGACACAAGACCTCAATATAAAGTCTACATGACCCATTCCAGAGTCTCCTTTCACCGACACAAGACCTCAATATAAAGTCTACATGACCCATTCCAGAATCTCCTTTCACCGACACAAGACCTCAATATAAAGTCTACATGACCCATTCCAGGGTCTCCTTTCACCGAACAAGACCTCAATATAAAGTCTACATGACCCATTCCAGGGTCTCCTTTCACCGACACAAGACCTCAATATAAAGTCTACATGACCCATTCCAGAGTCTCCTTTCACCGACACAAGACCTCAATATAAAGTCTACATGACCCATTCCAGGGTCTCCTTTCACCGACACAAGACCTCATTATAAAGTCTACATGACCCATTCCAGAGTCTCCTTTCACCGACACAAGACCTCAATATAAAGTCTACATGACCCATTCCAGGGTCTCCTTTCACCGACACAAGACCTCAATATAAAGTCTACATGACCCATTCCAGAGTCTCCTTTCACCAACACAAGACCTCAATATAAAGTCTACATGACCCATTCCAGAGTCTCCTTTCACCGACACAAGACCTCAATATAAAAGTCTACATGACCATTCCAGAGTCTCCTTTCACCGACACAAGACCTCAATATAAAGTCTACATGACCCATTCCAGAGTCTCCTTTCACCGACACAATACCTCAATATAAAGTCTACATGACCCATTCCAGAGTCTCCTTTCACCGACACAAGACCACAATATAAAGTCTACATGACCCATTCCAGAGTCTCCTTTCACCGACACAAGACCACAATATAAAGTCTACATGACCCATTCCAGAGTCTCCTTTCACCAACACAAGACCTCAATATAAAGTCTACATGACCCATTCCAGAGTCTCCTTTCACCGACACAAGACCTCAATATAAAGTCTACATGACCCATTCCAGAGTCTCCTTTCACCGACACAGAGTCTCCTTTCACCGACAAAAGACCACAATATAAAGTCTACATCTGAAAGACTATTAATATTATTAGTGTCCGATCAAGCATGCGACCCCTGGATATGCAGACCAACATATTAACCGCTGGACTAATAACGCATCTGTGAATTTCTCTTCTAGGTAAATTATCGGCTGTTATCTATCATTATCCATTTATGCAATGCGTGTAAAGTTTTATGAATGAAAGTCACGTGATGTTTGTAAATACTACCGTGGGAATTCGCGGAAGCGAGCTATTTTTAGAATCAGATAATCTCTTGTCCGTCTTATTTTTCTGTTAAGTAACGTTTCAGTTACTATTCTGTACAGTTTTATTTGACAAAATAAATAAAATTATTGATCTGTTACAACTTTTGTTCATTTATGCACTAGATTGATATTTTCCATAAAAAATAACGTCATCACCCCTTATGCGGGAGGAAATTTCGAAAGCCAAATGCAGCGGAGTAGCACCGCGTTTGAAGAAAATACTCCTTTGATTCTCGTCTAAAATTATTAGAAGTAAGTCGTGTTAGAATCGAAATAATAAGTATCAACCGTGGTATATCGCAGAATAACCCGAGTTTGTCGTTCTTGTGCGTAGAAATATATCACTTCGGCCTTTAGTGATATATTTCTACGCATAAGAACTTCAAACGAGGGTTATTCTGCGATATACCACGGTTGATACTTATTATTTCTTATCTATCATTATGGTAGAACGTCAGATATGGAATCAATGGTTCGGCGTTTATACAATACAAACCTTGTAGCCATTCAATATTGTAAAATTGAGAAGTTGTCTTTAACCCGTAACCTATCAATCACAACTAAAGTATATAGACAGACAGACAGACACAGTTAGACAGTTTATTCAAAACCATTCAGGGCTCGACAAATCCACTCGTCCGCTCGTATTTACGAGTGACATTTCGATCTGGACGAGTAGAAATTCCAAGTCGCTTGCCCAGTCGGACGAGTGAAAATTTCAGCTAAATATCCAATATAAATCGTAGGAACAAAATAAAATAATATCCGTTTTACTTTCTTCGGAATGATTACCAGGCGTGATAATGGGAAATCACCGCGGATATTTTAATGTGTTTATGCTGCCACATAATTGCATTTATTAATAAATTAAAGTGCAATTCTGACGATTTTTAATTTTCCTAAAATACATGGGACGAGTGATAGTCCAATCTGGATGAGTGGAACAGTGGCATCACTCGCCCAGTAGGACGAGTAAGAAATTAAAAATTTGTCGAGGCCTGCCATTCGGCTAGAAAGCCTATGAGGTCAAATATTTGCATGATACAAGATAGCGCACAGTGAAACAACAGGTGTAGTGACAACACCATGTGCGCGCGTGCACACACACACACACCATGCGCGCGCGTGCACACACACACACACACACCATGTGCGCGCGTGCACACACACACCATGTGCACGCGTGCACACACACACACACACACCATGCGCGCGCGTGCACACACACACACACACACACACACCATGTGCGCGCGTGCACACACACACACACACCATGTGCGCGCGTGCACACACACACACACACACACCATGCGCGCGCGTGCACACACACACACACACCATGTGCGCGCGTGCACACACACACACACACCATGTGCGCGCGTGCACACACACACACACACCATGCGCGCGCGTGCACACACACACACACACACCATGTGCGCGCGTGCACACACACACCATGTGCGCGCGTGCACACACACACACACACACCATGCGCGCGCGTGCACACACACACACACACCATGTGCGCGCGTGCACACACACACACACACCATGTGCACGCGTGCACACACACACACACCATGTGCGCGCGTGCACACACACACACACCATGTGCGCGCGTGCACACACACACACACATTAAGCAAGTCATCATGCACACAGAGAGAAGGCCCTTTCAAGAAATATGCAGTTGTAGAGGGCGATGTGGGCAAAGTAGTCGCCCGTGGGACCCTGATTTAGCTTCCTGGGGTCACTTCTTCCTTTGTACAATTTTCAAGCATAATATTGTCCAGTAAGATTAGATACACTTGCCACTGTAAAACACTCCTTCTATTCAAATATTGTATTTAACGGTCATGCTGTGCAGGGATAAGTTTAGAGGGCGATGTGGGCGTAATTGTCGACTTAGGGACCCTGACTTCGCCCTCTGGGGGCCCCACTTCTCCCTAAATAAAAAAATAAAAAATTATAAAAGTATGTTTTGGTTTTACGATTTTCAAACAAAATTTTGTCTAGTAAGATACACTGGCCCATTATAAAGCACTCCTTCTATTCAAATGTTGTATTTAATGGTTGTACTGTGCATTTTAATCCTATTTTGCAGAAGTATATTAAAGAACACCATTTAAGGAAGCGATCATGCGCTTTCTCACTTCTCCCAACAATTCTGACCTAGAATGAACCCTGATAAAGGGTAAAGTAACGTGTTTGTTTATTATAGTGTCACCCCTATTTAAAGGACCAGCCATTTCTGACTTACAAAAATTCTGACCTAGAATGAACCCTGCTGTGTATTTCAACCCTGTTGAAATTTATTAAATAATACCATTAGATGACGCAATCACAAACTTTGACATTTCTCACTTCTACAAAACATTTGTGTCTAGCTTCTGCCCTGCATTTGTAATACTCTACTTCTGCATTTGTAATACTCTACTTCTGCATTTGCTTATCAAGTTCTACCATCTGTTGTCATTACTTAGTTAAATCACTTATTGTCTACTTTTTAAAAATAATCGTCAATTGATAACAGAATTATAGTGTCATATATGACAGTCATTTCCTTACCCTAAAGCTCTGTTGGGATTAATACAATATGCATTGTCACCAATGACTTCCAATTTGAAATGTAATCAGATTGTCTATTGTTTTGTTCATAATGGCATTTACACTTGCTCTCGTTTATCTGTCTTATCATATTGCTTAAGGTGTTAAACAGTTACCAAGAATGGTATATATAGCTCAGAATTTACTTATTTAAAAAAACAAATATAGCTTGAGTGTAATACATGTACTATATGTAAGATATAACTTTTATCAATTCTCTGTGAAAAGTACTTTGTGGAGGACTTTGTGAAACTGTTAATTACTTGTGTGTGATCACTTTGTGCTGGACAGTCTTCTATATTTTCTTGTAAATACATTTTGTAAAAACGCAAACGTTTGACTTTCTTTTCCATAATTCCTCGGAAAACAATGTCTCACGGCACGCTGCAAACTGGGGGCAAAACTGTTCATAATATATGTTCCAAGTGTATATAATTAAACTGTATTAATTATTATTAATTAACCCTTTCAACAATACATACCTCTAAATAGACATACAAAAAGTGTAGATCCAGATGAGGCGGCTCTTGACGAGTCATCTCATCAGGATTTGCCAGTAATAATTATTACTATTTTTAGATAAAATTACCCATTTTGATAAATGAACTGGTCCAACGGTAATTTTCTTATTAATTTATTGGTCTAAGAATATCATGCACCAGTCCATGTCAGTTACTTGGGGTTGAATGCACCAGTCCATGTGAGTTACTTGGTGTTGAATGGGTTAACCCATTCAGTACTAGGGCCATATTATAAGAGTATAAGTACAATGTATTTCAATTATTTTACAAAAAATCTATTTATACGTAAATAGGCATATTTTGGCTTTTTGTGATGTAATGTCGCTTTAAATTTAAATGCTGGAACCTCGGGTGTAACGTTACAGTAGACAAATGGTATGTACATGTTATAGTACCTGATAACGGTGATCTTATCAAGTCACACATGATTCTCCAGGATAACATATCAATGTGTTTCTTTTTAATTTGGACCAACAATAAACAATTTTGTTGCATCTTGGGACATGTAATACTTGTACTTGTATTTATTCTAAAGCAGAACGTTAGCAGGGTTGGTCGTGAAAATATTTGGCGCAACCGTTGGCTCCAAGTTTTTTCAATTGGCGACAGAAGTGGCGCAGACAAACATTCAGGCAAAGGGAACCATGCTTTAGTGTATGAAATAACTTGACAGAATTATGTAATCAAATGATGATCAAATGTACAAAGGTAGACTAGAAATGCTGCATTGTATTAGTAAATAATGATTACAGATGCAGAATTTGATACAGATTGCAGAATTTGATATGCAGAATTTGATATGCAGAATTTGATACAGATTGCAGAATTTGATACAGATTGCAGCATTTGATACAGATTGCAGAATTTGATACAGATGCAGAATTTGATACAGATTGCAGAATTTGATACAGATGCAGAATTTGATACAGCTGCAGAATTTGATACAGATTGCAGAATTTGATACAGATTGCAGAATTTGATACAGATTGCAGAATTTGATATTGATACAGATGCAGAATTTGATACAGATTGCAGAATTTGATACAGATGCAGAATTTGATACAGATTGCAGAATTTGATACAGATGCAGAATTTGATACAGATTCCAAATGAGATATTGCTAATGTGTACAGTTATTTTCTTGATGATAGGCATATGTTACCATCCTTCCTCGCCTATAAGGCAACCCCCCCCCCCACTCCCCCCATCTTTGGACCTGAAATCTGTGAGTTTTTGACATCGTATATATGACAGGTCGATAAAATGGAAACTGGCTGCTTAATACAGGTTGGCTGCTTTATAGAGATGACCACTAACACAGGTTTGACTGTATGTTTTATTCTTCATTTTTGCAGAATGTGCGCATATTTATGAGCATCGAGCTGTGTATCCACTCAATCCATGCTCTGTGCAAGTGTATTGCAGCAACTCTAAAGTATTCGTTGTGTAAGGGAGTTTTACTCGGAAGACAGTCACCTGCTCTGCATGTGGCACACCTGTCGTATACAGCCCGGACTACGTGTATAGAGCCGGCTCAAAATTGCCGTATACTACCGGTATCCTATACAGACAGACGGAAACAGAGAATACATTGCTTCTGCGCTAGTGCATTGCTAAAAGGTTGTAGATCTGTTGGAACTAACTCTGTACGATTTACGTATAATCTTAGATGATTCACGTATCAAGATGGCCGACAACAAATATTTGACAGGTTACGCCAAGATGGGCACATCAAAATGTAAGAAATGTAAAGAGAAGATTGACAAAGGTGCCTTGAGAATTGCCAAATTGGTGTCTAACCCTTTCTCAGAGGTAAGTTTTTTGTTGCTTTGTTTGTTTTATCTTTAAACTTTATTTGTCCATCACCTTTTGTTATAAATACTTATTCCAGATTGGCTGCTTAATAGAGGTTGCTGCTAGCTCAGTTTGATGCCAAACTCAGTGTCATCATTCCAGCTGCATACCAACTAGCTACATTATAATTATATGACTATCAGGGTTCCCGCTGTCGGTCGCCAATTGCGACAAAACACAAATATTGGCGCTAAATTTGGTTAATTGGCGAAAATATTTTGTGCAACATTTAATTTTTTTTGGCACATGTTTTGTCAAATACATGGCTTCAAATATTTATTTGTGAACTATTTGGCTCTTAGTTGGCTCCTTGTTTTTTAAATTGGCTCCAGTGTTTTTCAATTGGCGACAGAAGTGGCGCAAACAAACATTCAGACAGAGGGAACCCTGACTATGTATGACTGGTTTACGTAGTCGTATAATATACGTCCGCCTCCGTGGTCGAGTGGTTAAGGTCGCTGACTTGTATACCACTGTAACCTATCATCACTGATGGTCACGGGTTCGAGCCCCACTCAGACCGTGTCTCATTTATATGAAAAAGTTGACAGTTTCTTACGGAGGTTGGTGCACCCAAGTACTGGTTAACCGCTGGAGCCTGCCCAGGAAAGGTGTTGTTAGGTAAACTGACTGCCGGCGATATAGCCCAAAATGGTGCTGATGCAGGCGTAAAACCCAAAATATAACATATAAATATAACGTATAATATATAATGGAAACCTGTTACACATGCATCATTACTCTAGACATTATGAAAAGAAAACGACTTTTGTAGGATGCTGGTGATATGAAGCAGTGGTTCCACCCAGAATGTATATTTAACACATTTGTTCGTGCAAAAGCCACAACAAAGAAGATCGAAGAGCCTGACGACCTGGCGGGATTTACTGACCTAGAACAGAGTGACAAGGACACAATACTCACTCTTATCAAAGGTATTTATTCTGTATCTATATCATCCAATTGAAATCTATTCCACAATCTTATCAAAGGTATTTATTATTTATGCATACCAGCCAATTAAAATCTATTCCACAATCTTATCAAAGGTAGTTATTCTTTATGCATATCCGATTAAAATCTATTCCACAATCTTATCAAAGGTATTCTTTATGCATATCTGATTAAAATCTATTCCACAATCTTATCAAAGGTAGTTATTCTTTATGCATATCTGATTAAAATCTATTCCACAATCTTATCAAAGGTAGTTATTCTTTATGCATATCTGATTAAAATCTATTCCACAATCTTATCAAAGGTAGTTATTCTTTATGCATATCTGATTAAAATCTATTCCACAATCTTATCAAAGGTAGTTATTCTTTATGCATATCTGATTAAAATCTATTCCACAATCTTATCAAAGGTAGTTATTCTTTATGCATATCTGATTAAAATCTATTCCACAATCTTATCAAAGGTAGTTATTCTTTATGCATATCTGATTAAAATCTATTCCACAATCATATAAAAGATACATACCATCCAAATAAATCTATTCCAAAATCGTATCATTTGGACCAGTTCATTTATCAAAATGGGTAATTTTGGTCTAAAAATAGTAATATTACTGGCAAAAAGTGCAGATCCTGCTGCTGGCTCATCTGGATCTATACTTTTTGTAAGCCTATTGAGAGGTCTGTGGTGTTGAAAGGGTTAATAGCTAAACATGTAAAATGTATTAATACTACTATGGAAGTTGACATTTGTAAACCTAAGAATGTAGTGTTTATTTCCGGAACGTATGTATGTTCCCTTAATGTCAAACCCCTTGCAGAGTCCTAGACATGTTTTCCTGGGCATGCTTAGTCGACCATAGCGGTTAATCAGTACTAAGCAATGTGTGTGAGGTGCCTTGCTCAATGACGCTACATACGTGGCCTGACTGTGTATCGAACCCGGACCGTTCGATTCCAAATCTGACGCTCGACCATTGGACTACGGATGCCACACTGAATGCTGACATTGATAGACATTTACGTATAAATAAGAATGTGATACAGAACCAATACATGGTACAAAATGGAAACAACTAGAGTATGTGTGTTTTACGTTTATTTATCGTCGCTACCGGTTGCCCATATGAGCAACGCCTCCTGAAGAGATTAGTCACATTTTTGGATGATAGTGCAATGATACAGACAGAGACCCATTCCAGAGTCTCCTCTGGTTCTTTTACATGCACGGTGTAAAGCACCGACACAAGGCCTCGGTTTAAAGTCCCATCTGAAAGATTTTATTAGGGTCAGACAGGGGATCGAACCTGCGATCCCTGGATTCCCAGTCCATCGTGTTGACCACTGATCCGTCAGTGTGTTAATAGTATCTTATTTTATACCCTATGATACCGTCATAGTACGTTGATCACAGTCCATGTCATCCACAAACATTTAATACGCAGTAACAGCGTTCTAGACACATAGTTTTGCTAAATTTGACTCCGGCAGATGATCAAACAGAACCAGTAAACTGATGCCTCTGTTTGCTAACTTTTCTTTATTAACCCTTTCCCTCATAGAAATACCTCTCGACGCCATTACCAATATGACATACATTGACAATATAGTAGCCAAACCAATGTTCATAATGCACTTTCATTGTTATTAGATTTTCTTGCAAAAGCTGGTTCCTCGGGAAAGAAGACTCCAGCTAAAAAAACTCCAGCAAAACCAAAGCCTGCCGCTACCAGCACCACTCCAATGAAAGAGAAACCAAAACCTAGTTCCTCAACAGACAAAGGTACCAGTAGTCTAGTTCTGTTTCCTTAAAATTGCTCAGTTTTACGTTATACTGGGTATTTGTAAATTAAAGTGATCTACACAGATTATGAATTGACACCAATGCAACCAGGGTTCGATCCTCGGACCGGGAAGTATGTGAGATGGTACGGTGGTAGCCAGATCGGACATGTGGGTTTTCTCTGTGTACTCCGGTTTCCTCCCACAGGAATGACCACATTTACGCTTTCATCCGCGCCAACGAGAGTGATTAATATAAGTTTTTGTTAAAACTTGCTTCGCAATCGTTGTAAAATAAATAGTTTATAAACATGAATTGACACAGTTATTTGATTACATCAAGGAATTCCATATTGCACAGGTCAATGACCAAGCCAAACTGCAACAACCAATGAGATATCATCACCAGCTAGTATTTGGAGAGTGCTATGGGAAATATAGAATACGGCTTCCATGATGTTCATTTTTATTTAGCCGATTACAATCACTACATTAAAATTTTCGTACTACAATTTTACTGGCAATTACTTTTCCATAAAGACTGCCTCCGTGATGGAGTTGATACGGTCGCTGAGATGTACACCACTGTCGAGTTGTTACAGTCGCTGACTTGTATACCACTGTAACCTATCACCATGGAGAAAATCTAAATAAGCTACTAGCTTCCGATTTAATCCATTTGTTCTTGTATATTAATGTTACAACATGATGTAAATATTGACAAAATAAAATATGTTCAAACTAACCTATCATCACTGATTGTCACGGGTTCAAACCCCGCTCAGGTCGCGTCTGTTTATATGAAAACGTTGGCAGTTTCTTACAGAGGTTGGTGCACCGAGTACTGGTTAACCGCTGGAGCCTGCCCAGGAAAGGTGTTGTACCAAAATGGTGCTGATGAAGGCATAAAACCTGAACAAACAAACTTTTCTATGACAGATCCTGAACCATCAAGCAATGGCGCTGGTCCTGTTGGTACATCCGGCGGTAAAGATGATTCCTTCAGGGAATTCCGGCGTGTGTGTGCTGATATTGCTCAAGAAAGCAGTAACACTGGCAAAACTGCCATCGTGAAGAAGTTTATCATGAAAGGATCAAGTGGAGGTTTGTACTAAAAATCTGGGGTTCTGTTTTGGAAGTTCATGGACCTGAGAAAAATCTGGGATTCTGTTTTGGAAGCTCAAGGACCTGAGAAAAATATGGGGTTCTTGTTTTGGGTTTGCAAGGAGCTAAGTTATACAATGTAGCCAAGGAGCCATGTAATATGGGGAGCTAGGTTGTGGAGCCCAAGGACCTAAGAAACATGCCTGGATCTATTTGTTGCAGTCTTGGGATCCAAGAAGCATGTGGGGTTCTATTTCATGGAGTTCATGGACAATAATATGTGATTATTTATTTTCTGGAATCCAGGGAGCCAAGAAACATGTCTGGGTATAATAATTGTTGGACTCTTGGAACCCATGCAACATGTCTGGGTCTAATTGTTGGACTCTTGGAACCCATGCAACATGTCTGGGTCTAATAATTGTTGGACTCTTGGAACCCATGCAACATGTCTGGATCTAATAATTGTTGGACTCTTGGAACCCATGCAACATGTCTGGGTCTAATTGTTGGACTCTTGGAACCCATGCAACATGTCTGGATCTAATTGTTGGACTCTTGGAACCCATGCAACATGTCTGGATCTAATTGTTAGACTCTTGGAACCCATGCAACATGTCTGGGTCTAATTGTTGGACTCTTGGAACCCATGCAACATGTCTGGGTCTAATTGTTGGACTCTTGGAACCCATGCAACATGTCTGGGTCTAATTGTTGGACTCTTGGAACCCATGCAACATGTCTGGGTCTAATTGTTGGACTCTTGGAACCCATGCAACATGTCTGGGTCTAATTGTTGGACTCTTGGAACCCATGCAACATGTCTGGGTCTAATTGTTGGACTCTTGGAACCCATGCAACATGTCTGGGTCTAATTGTTGGACTCTTGGAACCCATGCAACATGTCTGGATCTAATTGTTGGACTCTCAGAACCCATGTACATGTCTTGATCTAATTGTTAGACTCTTGGAACCCATGCAACATGTCTGGATCTAATTGTTAGACTCTTGGAACCCATGCAACATGTCTGGATCTAATTGTTAGACTCTCGGAACCCATGCAACATGTCTGGATCTAATTGTTAGACTCTCGGAACCCATGCAACATGTCTGGGTCTAATTGTTAGACTCTCGGAACCCATGCAACATGTCTGGGTCTAATTGTTGGACTCTTGGAACCCATGCAACATGTCTGGGTCTAATTGTTGGACTCTTGGAACCCATGCAACATGTCTGGGTCTAATTGTTGGACTCTTGGAACCCATGCAACATGTCTGGATCTAATTGTTAGACTCTTGGAACCCATGCAACATGTCTGGGTCTAATTGTTGGACTCTCAGAACCCATGCAACATGTCTGGGTCTAATTGTTAGACTCTCGGAACCCATGCAACATGTCTGGGTCTAATTGTTGGACTCTCGGAACCCATGCAACATGTCTGGGTCTAATTGTTGGACTCTTGGAACCCATGCAACATGTCTGGGTCTAATTGTTAGACTCTTGGAACCCATGCAACATGTCTGGGTCTAATTGTTAGACTCTCAGAACCCATGCAACATGTCTGGATCTAATTGTTAGACTCTTGGAACCCATGCAACATGTCTGGGTCTAATTGTTGGACTCTTGGAACCCATGCAACATGTCTGGGTCTAATTGTTGGACTCTCAGAACCCATGCAACATGTCTGGGTCTAATTGTTGGACTCTTGGAACCCATGCAACATGTCTGGGTCTAATTGTTGGACTCTTGGAACCCATGCAACATGTCTGGGTCTAATTGCTAATTGTTGGACTCTTGGAACCCATGCAACATGTCTGGGTCTAATTGTTGGACTCTTGGAACCCATGCAACATGTCTGGGTCTAATTGTTGGACTCTTGGAACCCATGCAACATGTCTGGGTCTAATTGTTGGACTCTCGGAACCCATGCAACATGTCTGGGTCTAATTGTTGGACTCTCAGAACCCATGCAACATGTCTGGGTCTAATTGTTGGACTCTCAGAACCCATGCAACATGTCTGGGTCTAATTGTTAGACTCTTGGAACCCATGCAACATGTCTGGGTCTAATTGTTGGACTCTTGGAACCCATGCAACATGTCTGGGTCTAATTGTTGGACTCTCAGAACCCATGCAACATGTCTGGGTCTAATTGTTGGACTCTCAGAACCCATGCAACATGTCTGGGTCTAATTGTTGGACTCTCAGAACCCATGCAACATGTCTGGGTCTAATTGTTGGACTCTCAGAACCCATGCACATGTCTGGGTCTAATTGTTGGACTCTTGGAACCCATGCAACATGTCTGGGTCTAATTGTTGGACTCTCAGAACCCATGCAACATGTCTGGATCTAATTGTTAGACTCTTGGAACCCATGCAACATGTCTGGGTCTAATTGTTGGACTCTTGGAACCCATGCAACATGTCTGGATCTAATTGTTAGACTCTTGGAACCCATGCAACATGTCTGGGTCTAATTGTTGGACTCTTGGAACCCATGCAACATGTCTGGGTCTAATTGTTGGACTCTCAGAACCCATGCAACATGTCTGGGTCTAATTGTTGGACTCTCGGAACCCATGCAACATGTCTGGGTCTAATTGTTAGACTCTTGGAACCCATGCAACATGTCTGGGTCTAATTGTTGGACTCTCAGAACCCATGCAACATGTCTGGGTCTAATTGTTGGACTCTCAGAACCCATGCAACATGTCTGGGTCTAATTGTTGGACTCTCAGAACCCATGCAACATGTCTGGGTCTAATTGTTGGACTCTTGGAACCCATGCAACATGTCTGGGTCTAATTGTTGGACTCTCAGAACCCATGCAACATGTCTGGGTCTAATTGTTGGACTCTTGGAACCCATGCAACATGTCTTGGTCTAATTGTTGGACTCTCAGAACCCATGCAACATGTCTGGGTCTAATTGTTGGACTCTCGGAACCCATGCAACATGTCTGGGTCTAATTGTTGGACTCTCGGAACCCATGCAACATGTCTTGGTCTAATTGTTGGACTCTCGGAACCCATGCAACATGTCTGGGTCTAATTGTTGGACTCTTGGAACCCATGCAACATGTCTGGATCTAATTGTTGGACTCTTGGAACCCATGCAACATGTCTGGGTCTAATTGTTGGACTCTCAGAACCCATGCAACATGTCTGGGTCTAATTGTTGGACTCTCAGAACCCATGCAACATGTCTGGGTCTAATTGTTGGACTCTCGGAACCCATGCAACATGTCTGGGTCTAATTGTTGGACTCTTGGAACCCATGCAACATGTCTGGGTCTAATTGTTGGACTCTCAGAACCCATGCAACATGTCTGGGTCTAATTGTTGGACTCTCAGAACCCATGCAACATGTCTGGGTCTAATTGTTGGACTCTCGGAACCCATGCAACATGTCTGGGTCTAATTGTTGGACTCTTGGAACCCATGCAACATGTCTGGGTCTAATTGTTGGACTCTCAGAACCCATGCAACATGTCTGGGTCTAATTGTTGGACTCTCAGAACCCATGCAACATGTCTGGGTCTAATTGTTGGACTCTCAGAACCCATGCAACATGTCTGGGTCTAATTGTTGGACTCTCAGAACCCATGCAACATGTCTGGGTCTAATTGTTGGACTCTCAGAACCCATGCAACATGTCTGGGTCTAATTGTTGGACTCTCAGAACCCATGCAACATGTCTGGGTCTAATTGTTGGACTCTCAGAACCCATGCAACATGTCTGGGTCTAATTGTTGGACTCTCAGAACCCATGCAACATGTCTGGGTCTAATTGTTGGACTCTCAGAACCCATGCAACATGTCTGGGTCTAATTGTTGGACTCTCAGAACCCATGCAACATGTTGGGTCTAATTGTTGGACTCTCAGAACCCATGCAACATGTCTGGGTCTAATTGTTGGACTCTCTGAACCCATGCAACATGTCTGGATCTAATTGTTAGACTCTTGGAACCCATGCAACATGTCTGGATCTAATTGTTAGACTCTTGGAACCCATGCAACATGTCTGGGTCTAATTGTTGGACTCTTGGAACCCATGCAACATGTCTGGGTCTAATTGTTGGACTCTCAGAACCCATGCAACATGTCTGGGTCTAATTGTTGGACTCTCGGAACCCATGCAACATGTCTGGGTCTAATTGTTGGACTCTCAGAACCCATGCAACATGTCTGGGTCTAATTGTTGGACTCTCAGAACCCATGCAACATGTCTTGGTCTAATTGTTGGACTCTCAGAACCCATGCAACATGTCTGGGTCTAATTGTTGGACTCTTGGAACCCATGCAACATGTCTGGGTCTAATTGTTGGACTCTCAGAACCCATGCAACATGTCTGGGTCTAATTGTTGGACTCTCAGAACCCATGCAACATGTCTGGGTCTAATTGTTGGACTTGGAACCCATGCAACATGTCTGGTCTAATAATTGGATTCTTGGAACCCATGCAACATGTCTGAGTCTAATTGTTGGACTCTCAGAACCCATGCAACATGTCTGGGTCTAATTGTTGGACTCTCGGAACCCATGCAACATGTCTGGGTCTAATTGTTGGACTCTCGGAACCCATGCAACATGTCTGGGTCTAATTGTTGGACTCTCAGAACCCATGCAACATGTCTGGGTCTAATTGTTGGACTCTCAGAACCCATGCAACATGTCTGGGTCTAATTGTTGGACTCTCGGAACCCATGCAACATGTCTGGGTCTAATTGTTGGACTCTCGGAACCCATGCAACATGTCTGGGTCTAATTGTTGGACTCTCAGAACCCATGCAACATGTCTGGGTCTAATTGTTGGACTCTCAGAACCCATGCAACATGTCTGGGTCTAATTGTTGGACTCTCGGAACCCATGCAACATGTCTGGGTCTAATTGTTGGACTCTCGGAACCCATGCAACATGTCTGGGTCTAATTGTTGGACTCTCAGAACCCATGCAACATGTCTGGGTCTAATTGTTGGACTCTCAGAACCCATGCAACATGTCTGGGTCTAATTGTTGGACTCTCGGAACCCATGCAACATGTCTGGGTCTAATTGTTGGACTCTCGGAACCCATGCAACATGTCTGGGTCTAATTGTTGGACTCTCAGAACCCATGCAACATGTCTGGGTCTAATTGTTGGACTCTCAGAACCCATGCAACATGTCTGGGTCTAATTGTTGGACTCTCAGAACCCATGCAACATGTCTGGGTCTAATTGTTGGACTCTCAGAACCCATGCAACATGTCTGGGTCTAATTGTTGGACTCTCAGAACCCATGCAACATGTCTGGGTCTAATTGTTGGACTCTCAGAACCCATGCAACATGTTGTGGTCTAATTGTTGGACTCTCAGAACCCATGCAACATGTCTGGGTCTAATTGTTGGACTCTCTGAACCCATGCAACATGTCTGGATCTAATTGTTAGACTTTTGGAACCCATGCAACATGTCTGGATCTAATTGTTAGACTCTTGGAACCCATGCAACATGTCTGGGTCTAATTGTTGGACTCTTGGAACCCATGCAACATGTCTGGGTCTAATTGTTGGACTCTCAGAACCCATGCAACATGTCTGGGTCTAATTGTTGGACTCTTGGAACCCATGCAACATGTCTGGGTCTAATTGTTGGACTCTTGGAACCCATGCAACATGTCTGGGTCTAATTGTTAGACTCTCAGAACCCATGCAACATGTCTGGATCTAATTGTTAGACTCTTGGAACCCATGCAACATGTCTGGGTCTAATTGTTGGACTCTTGGAACCCATGCAACATGTCTGGGTCTAATTGTTAGACTCTTGGAACCCATGCAACATGTCTGGGTCTAATTGTTGGACTCTTGGAACCCATGCAACATGTCTGGGTCTAATTGTTGGACTCTCAGAACCCATGCAACATGTCTGGGTCTAATTGTTGGACTCTCAGAACCCATGCAACATGTCTGGGTCTAATTGTTGGACTCTCGGAACCCATGCAACATGTCTGGGTCTAATTGTTGGACTCTTGGAACCCATGCAACATGTCTGGGTCTAATTGTTGGACTCTCAGAACCCATGCAACATGTCTGGGTCTAATTGTTGGACTCTCAGAACCCATGCAACATGTCTGGGTCTAATTGTTGGACTCTCAGAACCCATGCAACATGTCTGGGTCTAATTGTTGGACTCTCAGAACCCATGCAACATGTCTGGGTCTAATTGTTGGACTCTCAGAACCCATGCAACATGTCTGGGTCTAATTGTTGGACTCTCAGAACCCATGCAACATGTCTGGGTCTAATTGTTGGACTCTCAGAACCCATGCAACATGTCTTGGTCTAATTGTTGGACTCTCAGAACCCATGCAACATGTCTGGGTCTAATTGTTGGACTCTTGGAACCCATGCAACATGTCTGGGTCTAATTGTTGGACTCTCAGAACCCATGCAACATGTCTGGGTCTAATTGTTGGACTCTCGGAACCCATGCAACATGTCTGGGTCTAATTGTTGGACTCTTGGAACCCATGCAACATGTCTGGGTCTAATTGTTGGACTCTCAGAACCCATGCAACATGTCTGGGTCTAATTGTTGGACTCTCAGAACCCATGCAACATGTCTGGGTCTAATTGTTGGACTCTCGGAACCCATGCAACATGTCTGGGTCTAATTGTTGGACTCTTGGAACCCATGCAACATGTCTGGGTCTAATTGTTGGACTCTCAGAACCCATGCAACATGTCTGGGTCTAATTGTTGGACTCTCAGAACCCATGCAACATGTCTGGGTCTAATTGTTGGACTCTCAGAACCCATGCAACATGTCTGGGTCTAATTGTTGGACTCTCAGAACCCATGCAACATGTCTGGGTCTAATTGTTGGACTCTCAGAACCCATGCAACATGTCTGGGTCTAATTGTTGGACTCTCAGAACCCATGCAACATGTCTGGGTCTAATTGTTGGACTCTCAGAACCCATGCAACATGTCTGGGTCTAATTGTTGGACTCTCAGAACCCATGCAACATGTCTGGGTCTAATTGTTGGACTCTCAGAACCCATGCAACATGTCTGGGTCTAATTGTTGGACTCTCAGAACCCATGCAACATGTCTGGGTCTAATTGTTGGACTCTTGGAACCCATGCAACATGTCTGGGTCTAATTGTTGGACTCTTGGAACCCATGCAACATGTCTGGGTCTAATTGTTGGACTCTCTCGGAACCCATGCAACATGTCTGGGTCTAATTGTTGGACTCTCGGAACCCATGCAACATGTCTGGGTCTAATTGTTGGACTCTTGGAACCCATGCAACATGTCTGGGTCTAATTGTTGGACTCTTGGAACCCATGCAACATGTCTGGGTCTAATTGTTGGACTCTTGGAACCCATGCAACATGTCTGGGTCTAATTGTTGGACTCTTGGAACCCATGCAACATGTCTGGGTCTAATTGTTGGACTCTCAGAACCCATGCAACATGTCTGGTCTAATTGTTGACTCTTGGAACCCATGCAACATGTCTGGATCTAATTGTTGGACTCTTGGAACCCATGCAACATGTCTGGGTCTAATTGTTGGACTCTTGGAACCCATGCAACATGTCTGGGTCTAATTGTTGGACTCTTGGAACCCATGCAACATGTCTGGGTCTAATTGTTGGACTCTTGGAACCCATGCAACATGTCTGGGTCTAATTGTTGGACTCTTGGAACCCATGCAACATGTCTGGGTCTAATTGTTGGACTCTTGGAACCCATGCAACATGTCTGGGTCTAATTGTTGGACTCTTGGAACCCATGCAACATGTCTGGATCTAATTGTTGGACTCTTGGAACCCATGCAACATGTCTGGGTCTAATTGTTGGACTCTCAGAACCCATGCAACATGTCTGGATCTAATTGTTAGACTCTTGGAACCCATGCAACATGTCTGGATCTAATTGTTGGACTCTTGGAACCCATGCAACATGTCTGGGTCTAATTGTTGGACTCTCAGAACCCATGCAACATGTCTGGATCTAATTGTTGGACTCTTGGAACCCATGCAACATGTCTGGGTCTAATTGTTGGACTCTCAGAACCCATGCAACATGTCTGGATCTAATTGTTGGACTCTTGGAACCCATGCAACATGTCTGGGTCTAATTGTTGGACTCTCAGAACCCATGCAACATGTCTGGGTCTAATTGTTGGACTCTTGGAACCCATGCAACATGTCTGGGTCTAATTGTTGGACTCTCAGAACCCATGCAACATGTCTGGATCTAATTGTTAGACTCTTGGAACCCATGCAACATGTCTGGATCTAATTGTTAGACTCTTGGAACCCATGCAACATGTCTGGATCTAATTGTTGGACTCTCAGAACCCATGCAACATGTCTGGGTCTAATTGTTGGACTCTCTGAACCCATGCAACATGTCTGGGTCTAATTGTTGGACTCTTGGAACCCATGCAACATGTCTGGGTCTAATTGTTGGACTCTCTGAACCCATGCAACATGTCTGGGTCTAATTGTTAGACTCTTGGAACCCATGCAACATGTCTGGGTCTAATTGTTGGACTCTTGGAACCCATGCAACATGTCTGGATCTAATTGTTAGACTCTTGGAACCCATGCAACATGTCTGGATCTAATTGTTGGACTCTTGGAACCCATGCAACATGTCTGGGTCTAATTGTTGGACTCTCAGAACCCATGCAACATGTCTGGATCTAATTGTTGGACTCTTGGAACCCATGAAACATGTCTGGGTCTAATTGTTGGACTCTCAGAACCCATGCAACATGTCTGGATCTAATTGTTGGACTCTTGGAACCCATGCAACATGTCTGAGTCTAATTGTTGGACTCTCAGAACCCATGCAACATGTCTGGGTCTAATTGTTGGACTCTTGGAACCCATGCAACATGTCTGGGTCTAATTGTTGGACTCTCAGAACCCATGCAACATGTCTGGATCTAATTGTTAGACTCTTGGAACCCATGCAACATGTCTGGATCTAATTGTTAGACTCTTGGAACCCATGCAACATGTCTGGATCTAATTGTTGGACTCTCAGAACCCATGCAACATGTATGGGTCTAATTGTTGGACTCTCTGAACCCATGCAACATGTCTG
Source organism: Archivesica marissinica (assembly GCA_014843695.1). Classification (NCBI taxonomy): domain Eukaryota; kingdom Metazoa; phylum Mollusca; class Bivalvia; order Venerida; family Vesicomyidae; genus Archivesica; species Archivesica marissinica. The sequence goes on from CM026401.1 coordinate 59,073,474, forward strand.
GGTCTAATTGTTGGACTCTTGGAACCCATGCAACATGTCTGGGTCTAATTGTTGGACTCTCTGAACCCATGCAACATGTCTGGGTCTAATTGTTAGACTCGTGGAACCCATGCAACATGTCTGGGTTTAATTGTTGGACTCTCTGAACCCATGCAACATGTCTCGATCTAATTGTTGGACTCTCAGAACCCATGCAACATGTCTGGGTCTAATTGTTAGACTCTTGGAACCCATGCAACATGTCTGGGTCTAATTGTTGGACTCTCAGAACCCATGCAACATGTCTGGGTCTAATTGTTGGACTCTCAGAACCCATGCAACATGTCGTGGTCTAATTGTTGGACTCTCAGAACCCATGCAACATGTCTGGGTCTAATTGTTGGACTCTTGGAACCCATGCAACATGTCTGGGTCTATCTCTGAGTTCAAGGGCCCAGAAACACATTAAGCACCCGTGGCAAACTGTTTACGAGATTTTTGACTGTACAGTCAAACCTGTGTTAGTGGTCACCTCCATTAAGCAGCCAACCTGTATTAAGCAGCCAGTTTCCAGATTCCCAATCGTTTTTTTTTTATAGATTTGACCTATATTAACAAGTCACCTGTGCTAAGCAGCCACTTTTTCTGACTCCCTTGGCTGGCTGCTTAAGACAGGTTTCACTGTATTGTGTAACATTATTTTAGATGGCTATGAAGGGAACCTGTATTTATTGCTGAAGCTGTTGTTACCTGGTGTGGTGAAGAGTGTGTACAACCTAAATAATATAAAGCTGGTCAAATTGTACAGTCAGGTATACAGTATACTATATCATTCCATTAACCATTTCAACAGTACAGATCCGGTATACTATATCATTCCATTAACCATTTCAACATTACAGATCCGTATACTATATCATTCCATTAACCATTTCAACATTACAGATCAGGTATACTATATCATTCCATTAACCATTTCAACACTCCAGATCAGGTATGCTATATCATTCCATTAACTAATTCAACACTACAGATCAGGTATACTATATCATTAACCATTTCAACACTACATATCAGGTATACTGTATCATTCCATTAACCATTTCAACACTACAGATCAGGTATGCTATATCATTCCATTAACCATTTCAACACTACATATCAGGTATACTATATCATTCCATTAACCATTTCAACACTACAGATCAGGTATACTATATCATTCCATTAACCATTTCAACACTACAGATCAGGTATACTATATCATTCCATTAACTATTTCAACACTACAGATCGGGTATACTATATCATTAACCATTTCAACACTACAGATCAGGTATACTGTATCATTCCATTAACCATTTCAACACTACAGATCAGGTATGCTATATCATTCCATTAACCATTTCAACACTACAGATCAGGTATACTATATCATTAACCATTTCAACACTACAGATCAGGTATACTGTATCATTCCATTAACCATTTCAACACTACAGATCAGGTATGCTATATCATTCCATTAACCATTTCAACATTACAGATCAGGTATACTATATCATTCCATTAACCATTTCAACACTGCAGATCAGGTATACTATATCATTCTATTAACCATTTCAACACTACAGTCAGGTATACTATATCATTCCATTAACCATTTCAACACTACAGATCAGGTATACTATATCATTCCATTAACCATTTCAACACTACAGATCAGGTATGCTATATCATTCCATTAACCATTTCAACAGTACAGATCAGGTATACTATATCATTCCATTAACCATTTCAACATTACAGATCAGGTATGCTATATCATTCTATTAACCATTTCAACGCTACAGATCAGGTATACTATATCATTCCATTAACCATTTCAACACTACAGATCAGGTATCCTATATCATTCCATTAACCATTTCAACATTACAGATCAGGTATACTATATCATTCCATTAACCATTTCAACATTACAGATCAGGTATACTATATCATTCCATTAACCATTTCAACACTACAGATCAGGTATACTGTATCATTCCATTAACCATTTCAACACTACAGATCAGGTATACTATATCATTCCATTAACCATTTCAACATTACATATCAGGTATACTATATCATTCCATTAACCATTTCAACACTACAGATCAGGTATACTATATCATTCCATTAACCATTTCAACATTACAGATCAGGTATACTATATCATTCCATTAACCATTTCAACAGTACAGATCAGGTATACTATATCATTCCATTAACCATTTCAACATTACAGATCAGGTATGCTATATCATTCTATTAACCATTTCAACGCTACAGATCAGGTATACTATATCATTCCATTAACCATTTCAACACTACAGATCAGGTATCCTATATCATTCCATTAACCATTTCAACATTACAGATCAGGTATACTATATCATTCCATTAACCATTTCAACATTACAGATCAGGTATACTCTATCATTCCATTAACCATTTCAACACTACAGATCAGGTATACTGTGTCATGCCATTAACCATTTCAACACTACAGATCAGGTATACTATATCATTCCATTAACCATTTCAACATTACATATCAGGTATACTATATCATTCCATTAACCATTTCAACACTACAGATCAGGTATACTATATCATTCCATTAACCATTTCAACATTACAGATCAGGTATACTATATCATTCCATTAACCATTTCAACATTACAGATCAGGTATACTATATCATTCCATTAACCATTTCAACAGTACAGATCAGGTATACTATATCATTCCATTAACCATTTCAACACTACATATCAGGTATACTATATCATTCCATTAACCATTTCAACACTACAGATCAGGTATACTATATCATTCCATTAACTATTTCAACATTACAGATCAGGTATACTATATCATTCCATTAACCATTTCAACACTACATATCAGGTATACTATATTATTCCATTAACTATTTCAACAGTACAGATCAGGTATACTATATCATTCCATTAACCATTTCAACATTACAGATCAGGTATGCTATATCATTCCATTAACCATTTCAACATTACTGATCAGGTATACTATATCATTCCATTAACCATTTCAACACTACAGGTCAGGTATACTATATCATTCCATTAACCATTTCAACATTACAGATCAGGTATACTATATCATTCCATTAACCATTTCAACCCTACATATCAGGTATACTATATCATTCCATTAACTATTTCAACATTACAGATCAGGTATACTATATCATTCCATTAACCATTTCAACACTACAGATCAGGTATACTATATCATTCCATTAACTATTTCAACAGTACAGATAAGGTATACTATATCATTCCATTAACCATTTCAACACTACAGATCAGGTATACTATATCATTCCATTAACTATTTCAACATTACAGATCAGGTATACTATATCATTCCATTAACCATTTCAACACTACAGATCAGGTATACTATATCATTCCATTAACTATTTCAACAGTACAGATAAGGTATACTATATCATTCCATTAACCATTTCAACATTACAGATCAGGTATGCTATATCATTCCATTAACCATTTCAACATTACTGATCAGGTATACTATATCATTCCATTAACCATTTCAACAATACAGATCAGGTATACTATATCATTCCATTAACCATTTCAACACTACAGATCAGGTATACTATATCATTCCATTAACTATTTCAACATTACAGATCAGGTATACTATATCATTCCATTAACCATTTCAACACTACAGATCAGGTATACTATATCATTCCATTAACTATTTCAACAGTACAGATAAGGTATACTATATCATTCCATTAACCATTTCAACATTACAGATCAGGTATGCTATATCATTCCATTAACCATTTCAACATTACTGATCAGGTATACTATATCATTCCATTAACCATTTCAACATTACAGATCAGGTATACTATATCATTCCATTAACCATTTCAACACTACATATCAGGTATACTATATCATTCCATTAACTATTTCAACAGTACAGATCAGGTATACTATATCATTCCATTAACCATTTCAACATTACAGATCAGGTATGCTATATCATTCCATTAACCATTTCAACATTACTGATCAGGTATACTATATCATTCCATTAACCATTTCAACAATACAGATCAGGTATACTATATCATTCCATTAACCATTTCAACACTACAGATCAGGTATGCTATATCATTCCATTAACCATTTCAACATTACAGATCAGGTATACTATATCATTCCATTAACCATTTCAACATTACAGATCAGGTATACTATATCATTCCATTAACCATTTCAACACTACAGATCAGGTATGCTATATCATTCCATTAACCATTTCAACACTACAGATCGGGTATACTATATCATTCCATTAACCATTTCAACACTACATATCAGGTATACTATATCATTCCATTAACACTTTCAATACTACAGATCAGGTATACTATATCATTCCATTAACCTTTTCAACACTACAGACCTATAAATAGGCTTACAAAAAGTGTAGATCCAGATGAGCCTGTTCGTGACGAGATATTCACTTTCGTCTCATCAGGATCTGCACTTTTTGCCAGTAATATTACTAATTTTAGACAAAATTGCCCATTTTGATAAATGAACGTGTCCAAATGTAATTTTCTTATTAATTTATTGGTCTGAAAATATCATGCACCAGTCCACGTCAGTTACTTAAGTGTTGAATGGGAAAATATCATGCACCAGTCCATGTCAGTTACTTGGTGTTGAATGGGTTAACATTACATATAATATTGTAAGGATTTAAAAGAAATGGTACAGACGAATCTGTAGTCCAGTGGTTAACACGCTGGACTGGTAATCCAGGGATCGCAGGTTCGATCCCCCGTCTGACCCTAATAAAATTAACAGTCTTTCAGATGGGACTTTAAACCGAGGTCTCATGTCGGTGCTTTACACCGTGCACGTAAAAGAACAAGAGGAGACTCTGGAATGGGTCTCTCTCTGTGTATCGTTGCACTATCCTCCAAAACTCTAAAATGACTAATCGCTCATATGGGCAACCGGTAGTGACGATAAATAAATGTAAAACACACAAAGAAAGTGTACAGATTTTAACTGAGTTGTTACTATTGTTGGCTTCAAATCACTTGCTCCTCACCGCTGTAGGTTTGAATCCCTCTGGGGGTGTCAAATTCTGTCAAGTGAGGAAGCTGTTCAGCTGGCTTGCGGTAGGTCGGTGGTTCTACACATGTACATGACCGTGCCTGAAATACTGCCCTGAGGGGCATCCGGGTTCTTACTTCACCAGTAATGGCTGGAGAGGCGCCATATGACTTGAGCTGTTCGTGCGATCAACAAAGACAAACAACCGGATTTCGAGCCGATGGAGCCGTTACGATTGTGCCCTTAGGCATGGCATTTAAATTCCACATTGCCTCTTCTCTCTCCTTCATGGCAATGGATTCCATCAGGAATGAGGAGGTCTCGAGAGTGATTAACATAAGTTGAAAGAACTTGTTTCGCAATCGAGCTAAAATAAATTTGTATAAACTAAAGACAAACAAAGAAACTACACAGATTTACAAGAAATTGCTACATAGTAATTAATTTTACTTTAAAGCGACACTACATCGGTGAAAACGCAAATGTCTGCAGAATGTAATTTGCTATTATATGGTATAATTTTTTCCCCAAATATTTGTCTCAACAACTGAGTATTTCAACAAATAAACAAACGTCGTATACGCGGTTTGTTGACATAACAAAATAATGTAAATAGGGTTGACAGTCATGCGTAATACAATGCGTTATCCTGAATAACACGAGGTATGGTACATATTTACCGTAAAATCTCACATGTGTGCCTATGCATATTTATTTGTAGACTAATCTTAGTTAAATTATCTAATCGAAAGTATCGCGTGCTTAGTATCGACTCCAATGACAAACAAACGTCAATTCAGGAGCGCGGATGACACGAAATCCTACTTTCACTTTTGAAAGCTTGTATACCACAAAAACACTGTTTATTGATTCAATGTTAGTGTTCGAATGTATTAAGAAGAATGTGTAGTAGCAATGCATTTATACGTGAACAAATGCATTTTATTTCCTTTTTGCAATGTAATGTAGCTTTAACTGATCTTGAAATAAATTGCGAGTTATAGTCTAAGTAAGTCTTGGGCATGCACAATTAGAGCAGTGGTTAGCACACTCGCTTCTCACTACTGCAACCGGGGTTCAATCCTCATACCTGGAAGTATATGTTATGGTACAAAGTGCACATTGTCACTACTCGTGCATAGTTGATCAGAGAGGCCGAGTGGTTCAAATCACTTGTCCCTCACCTCTGTAGGTTTGGATGCCTGTTCGTTTTCCTCCACCAATAACAGCTGGAGAGTCGGCCTTTAATTTCTACAAATTTATTTTAGCTCGATTGCGAAACAAGTTCTTACAACTTATATTAATTTCTCAGAAACGAGACCTCATTCCTGATCGAATACATCGCCACGAGGGAGAGAGAAGAGGCAGCATGGAATTTAAAGACGGGCAGAATCGTAATGGCTCCAGCGGGGCTCGAACTCCGGACCTTTTGCACCTGAAGCGAACTGCGCTATCACGACTTTCACCGAGAGTCGGCCTTTGGTGCGACAGTAAACCCCACATAGATCAGAATTTAGATGTTTTATACGGCAGCCATGTCATTGCAGGTCTTTCACACCAATCAGGCGGCCATGTTGGAAGATCTCGACCAAGGTGATGTAGCGGAAACCGTCAAGATCTTCTTTGAACAAAGCAAATCTCTACCGCCAAAGAAGAAGTGCGACCTGACAATACAAGAGGTATAAAAGTAAAGTGTTTGTTGAAATGGCCAGCAGTTACTGACTTATGAGACACCTTTTTTTTATGAAAATCAGTACTTTCCGAATCCTATCCTTGTAGGCCAGGTGCCACAAAATATGTTTAAAGTAATGATATGATTTGCTCTGTACAAAAACCATAATTCTGTCAGAATGAAAAATTAAATTACGGAGATTCTTCTTTGTACATATTCTTAACCCTTTCCTTCCTAGAGATTTAGGTTAATATACTATTATATCTCCATACAAACGATAGCCATTTAACCCTTTCCTTCATAGAGATTTAGGTTAATATACTATTATATCTCCATACAAACGGCAACCATTTAACCCGTTTCTTCATAGAGATTTAGGTTAATATACTATTATATCTCCATACAAATGACAGCGATTTAGCTATCATGCAGTGGATAAGTAGTCGCAATATCTATCCCACCTCCATAGATATTACTTATAGATTCTGGTCGTAATTATGAACATTGGTTTGACTACTACATTGTCAATGTATGTCGTATTGGTAATGGCGTCAAGAGGTGCTTCTATGAGGGAAAGGGTTATGAGCATTGGTTTGGCTACTACATTGTCAATGTATGTCATATTGGTAATGGCGTCAAGAGGTGCTTCTATGACGGAAAGGGTTATGAGCATTGGTTTGGCTACTACATTGTCAATATATGTGGTATTGGTAATGGCGTCAAGAGGTGCTTCTATGAGGAAAGGGTTAAAACACTATTTGTTGGTGCCATATAAACTGTGTGTGTGTATTTGTAATATAGAGAGCAACGGAAACATTATTTCCAGGTAAATGGGTTACTGGAGGAATTGTCAAAGGTAACAAAAGAAGATGAACAGGAGAAGGTCGTCACGAAGATTGCGAATAGGTAAAGTTTGAACTATCCAGGCAGTGCTACAGCTTGACATGCAAAATAGAGAGAATGTTGTTGTCTAGTTTATGTTTTCCAATGAAATATAGAAATTTATCAGTGAAATAAAACGTGTTATTCCACTGGTTGAAAGTTGTGGAGTAGTACATTTTACATATTTTATATATTAATTAAGTGATTGGATTATCACTATCACCATTTAGCACACAGTTACCTTGTTGTTTTTTTATCATAAAAACATTTTTCAGCCTAAAATAAAAAGAAAATTTGTTTGTTTAAGTGAATGATCACTCATTATAATAATGCATTCACTGTTCATTTGGTGAAATAAAACTTGATCATTCACAGAAACAAATGGATATCCTCTTATTATACTCTACCATCCGATCTGGCCTATAAGATGACCCCTCCCCCTCACATACTTTGGTCCTGAAATCTGTGGGTTTTGGCATGCACTCGCATATAAGACTGGTTGATAAAATGGACACCAGACATGTTGGCCGGTGCAAGTTGAATCAGAGTGATTTCTTTTCTAAAACGTAAATTATGGATGCCATTTAAAACCGGTTTATTTGTGTTTTGTCAAATTCCTCAGTGATACAGTGTTCATTCTAGGTCAGAATTTTTGGGAGAAGTGAAAAAGCGCGTGATCGCTTCCTTAAATGGTGTTCTTTAATATACTTCTGCAAAATAGGGTTAAAATGCACAGTACAACCATTAAATACAACATTTGAATAGAAGGAGTGCTTTATAATGGGCCAGTGTATCTTACTAGACAAAAGTTTGTTTGAAAATCGTAAAAACCAAAAAATATTTTCTTTTTTTTTCTTTTAGGGAGAAGTGGGGCCCCCAGAGGGCGAAGTCAGGGTCCCTAGGGTGACCATTTCGCCCACATCGCCCTCTAAACTGATCCCTGGTGATATTATGTCTGGGCATCTCCCGTATCGGTCAACAAAATAATTGTGTTAATTAAGCTTGGCACTTTGATTGTGGGTCATTTCATGACCTGGTTCATTGAGTCCGCCTCCGTGGTCGAGTGGTTAAGGTCGCTGACTTGTATACCACTGTAACCTATCATCACTGATGGTCACGGGTTCGAGCCCCGCTCAGACCGTGTCTCATTTATATTAAAAAGTTGGCAGTTTCTTACAGAGGTTGGTGCACCCAAGTACCGGTTAACCGCTGGAGGCCCAGGAAAGGTGTTAGGTAAACTGCCCGCCGGCAATATAGCCCAAAATGGTGCTGATGCAGGCGTAAAACCCGAAATATAACATATAACTGGTTCATTGATATGTGAAGTTACGTCCCTTTGAATTAGAGGTTTTAAAAACTTTATTTATTTTACAACGATTGCGAAGCAAGTTTTAACAAACTTATATTAATCACTCTCGTTTGCGCAGATGAAAGCGTAAATGTGGTCATTCGTGTGGGAGGTAACCAGAGTATTGGGAGAAAACCCACCTGTCCAATCTGGCGACCACCGTTCCATCTCACATACTTCCCGATCCGAGGATCAAACCTGGGTTGCATTGGTGAGAAGCGAGCGCGCTAACCACTGTGATAATCGGACAAATTAAAGGTTGTGATATATGTTTTCATATGGACACTCTCCAATTCCTATTTACAGATGTACGGGGAATGATCTAAAAATGGTGATAAGACTTATAAAACATGACATCCGGATTAATGCTGGGGCTAAACATATGTGAGTATACATTTACATCGCATTTTTATAACATATGCATTTTTATAACATATTATGCATTTTTATAACATATGCATTTTTATAACATATTATGCATTTTTATAACATATTATGCATTTTTATAACATATAATGCATTTTTATAACATATGCATTTTTATAACATATAATGCATTTTTATAACATATGCATTTTTATAACATATTATGCATTTTTATAACATATTATGCATTTTTATAACATATTATGCATTTTTATAACATATAATGCATTTTTATAACATATAATGCATTTTTATAACATATAATGCATTTTTATAACATATGCATTTTTATAACATATGCATTTTTATAACATATTATGCATTTTTATAACATATAATGCATTTTTATAACATATTATGCATTTTTATAACATATAATGCATTTTTATAACATATTATGCATTTTTATAACATCGATCATGCCTGTAGACCGACCGCCTCCATTGTCGAGTGGTTACAGTCGCTGTCTGTGTAGTGCTGCTGACAGTTTGTGTAGTGCTGCTGACAGTTTGTGTAGTGCTGCTGACAGTTTGTGTAGTGCTGCTGACAGTTTGTGTAGTGCTGCTGACAGTTTGTGTACTGCTGCTGACAGTTTGTGCAGTGCTGCTGACAGTTTGTGTAGTAGTGCTGCTGACAGTTTGTGTATTGTGTTTCTTCAGATTAGATGCGCTTGACCCAAATGCATACGCAGCTTTTCAGGCATCGTGTGACCTGAGAGATGTTGTGGAGAGGGTTGTGGAGAACAGGGACAGTGGAGCTAATCCTGGTATGAGCAAGGCATTGTCCGTCAGGGCCTCATTGATGACCCCAGTCCTGCCCATGTTGGTGAGTCCAGTAGATAACCCAATATAGCATGTGGGGGGGGGGACTGTCGTGGGGGGGCGACTGTTACGTAGCATTATGATATTTTATTACATCATAATAGACAATATGCTGATACGGATTGGGCAGCTCGTTAATTTATCGTGTACACCAGGTAGGCTAGCCTATATGTGAGGTAAGTGAATGGTGTCTGTACCATGGTTGAAAGAGGGGGATATAGAGTAGATATAGAGAACAGAAAATGGATATGTCTGACCTCAGTGAAACATGTCAGGGCATCGTTAATTTCAAACATTTTCTTATGTTTGTGAGTTTACTAGATTTAATGATATCTCTTTAAGTCATGGTGATTTCCGTTATATACAAGGTCTTCTTTCATAATATCTACTTGCTTGTCCTGTTACTCCGCAATAGAAGTTGCCAATTACTCATTTTATCTCCATACTGCTGCAATATATAATTATGTGAATAGATAGAGGCGTCGGGGGCCATCCGTGGCCAAACGGTTATGGTTGCTGACTTCAAAATCATTGCCACTCACCGCTGCAGGTTCGAATCCCACTGGGGGCGGGGGGTGTCGAATTCTTACAGGTGAGGAGGCTACCCAGAATGCCGGTGGTTCTACCCGGGTGCCCACGCTTACTTTAATTACTGCTTGGCGGGCCACCTGGGGTCTTCCTCTACTAATAATAGCGGAAGAGTCGCCATATAACCTAAGATGTTGGTGCGACGTTAACCCCCTAAGCAAACAAAGCAAGAAAATGGCGTGGAATGGCAGTTACTGGTTTAAACTTTATTTATTTTCCAATGATTGCGAAGCTGGCGCGGATGAAAGCGTATATGTGGTCATTCGTGTGGGAGGAAACCGGAGTAACCCGGAGAAAACCCACCTGTCTGATCTGGCGACCACCGTACCATATCACATACTTCCCGGTCCGAGGATCAAACCCGGGTTGCATTGGTGAGAAGTGAGCATGCTAACCACTGCGCTAATCAGACAGTCAACTGGTTACTAGTTATTAGAAGTGATAATGTTTTAACAGTATGGCGTTCATGTGGAAAGGGTTGACACATAGAAATATATTCTAGGCAGAGGCATGTAGATCAGTAAACTATGCAATGAAGAAGTGTCCCAATGGTTTCTTTGCTGAGATTAAGTATGATGGGGAGAGGGTACAACTCCACAAGAAAGGCTCAGATTTCCAGTATTTCAGCAGAAGTTTGAAACCTGTACTTCCACACAAGGTAATCTATGACTTGTACTTCCACACAAGGTGATATATGACTTGTACTTCCACACAAGGTAATCTATGACTTGTACTTCCACACAATGTGATATATGACTTGTACTTCCACACAATGTAATCTATGACTTGTACTTCCACACAAGGTAATCTATGACTTGTACTTCCACACAAGGTGATATAAGACATGTACTTCCACACAAGGTAATCTATGACTTTTACTTCCACACAAGGTGATATAAGACTTGTACTTCCACACAAGGTAATCTATGACTTGTACTTCCACACAAGGTAATCTATGACATGTACTTCCACACAATGTGATATAAGACTTGTACTTCCACACAAGGTAATATATGACTTGTACTTCCACACAATGTGATATAAGACTTGTACTTCCACACAAGGTAATCTATGACTTGTACTTACACACAAGGTAATCTATGACTTGTACTTCCACACAAGGTAATCTATGACTTGTACTTCCACACAATGTGATATAAGACTTGTACTTCCACACAAGGTAATCTATGACTTGTACTTCCACACAATGTGATATAAGACTTGTACTTCCACACAAGGTAATCTATGACTTGTACTTCCACACAATGTGATATAAGACTTGTACTTCCACACAAGGTAATCTATGACTTGTACTTCCACACAATGTGATATAAGACTTGTACTTCCACACAAGGTAATCTATGACTTGTACTTCCACACAAGGTAATCTAAGACTTGTCCTTCCACACAAGGTGATATAAGACTTGTACTTCCACACAAGGTAATCTATGACATGTACTTCCACACAATGTGATATAAGACTTGTACGTCCACACAAGGTAATCTATGACTTGTACTTACACACAAGGTGATATAAGACTTGTACTTACACACAAGGTAATTTATGACTTGTACTTCCACACAAGGTGATATAAGACATGTACTTCCACACAAGGTAATATATGACTTGAACATCCACACAATGTGATATAAGACTTGTACTACCACACAAGGTAATCTATGACTTGTACTTCCACACAAGGTAATCTATGACTTGTACTTCCACACAATGTGATATAAGACTTGTACTTCCACACAAGGTAATCTATGACTTGTACTTCCACACAAGGTAATCTATGACTTGTACTTCCACACAAGGTAATCTATGACTTGTACTTCCACACAAGGTAATATAAGACTTGTACTTCCACACAAGGTAATATATGACTTGTACTTCCACACAAGGTGATATATGACTTGTACTTCCACACAAGGTAATATAAGACTTGTACTTCCACACAAGGTAATCTATGACTTGTACTTCCACACAAGGTAATCTATGACTTGTACTTCCACACAAGGTAATCTATGACTTGTACTTCCACACAAGGTAATCTATGACTTGTACTTCCACACAAGGTGATATATGACTTGTACTTCCACACAAGGTAATCTATGACTTGTACTTCCACACAAGGTAATCTATGACATGTACTTCCACACAATGTGATATAAGACTTGTACTTCCACACAAGGTAATATATGACTTGTACTTCCACACAATGTGATATAAGACTTGTACTTCCACACAAGGTAATCTATGACTTGTACTTACACACAAGGTAATCTATGACTTGTACTTCCACACAAGGTGATATAAGACTTGTACTTCCACACAAGGTAATCTATGACTTGTACTTCCACACAATGTGATATAAGACTTGTACTTCCACACAATGTGATATAAGACTTGTACTTCCACACAAGGTAATCTATGACTTGTACTTCCACACAATGTGATATAAGACTTGTACTTCCACACAAGGTAATATAAGACTTGTACTTCCACACAAGGTAATCTATGACTTGTACTTACACACAAGGTAATCTATGACTTGTACTTCCACACAATGTGATATAAGACATGTACTTCCACACAAGGTAATCTATGACTTGTACTTACACACAAGGTAATCTATGACTTGTACTTCCACACAAGGTAATATAAGACTTGTACTTCCACACACACAAGGTAATCTATGACTTTTACTTCCACACAATGTGATATATGACTTGTACTTCCACACAATGTGATATAAGACTTGTACTTCCACACAAGGTGATATAAGACTTGTACTTCCACACAAGGTAATCTATAACTTGTACTTCCACACAAGGTAATCTATGACATGTACTTCCACACAATGTGATATAAGACTTGTACTTCCACACAAGGTAATCTATGACTTGTACTTCCACACAAGGTGATATAAGACTTGTACTTCCACACAAGGTAATATATGACTTGTACTTCCACACAAGGTAATATATGACTTGTACTTCCACACAATGTGATATAAGACTTGTACTTCCACACAAGGTAATCTATGACTTGTACTTACACACAAGGTAATCTATGACTTGTACTTCCACACAAGGTGATATAAGACTTGTACTTCCACACAAGGTAATCTATGACTTGTACTTCCACACAATGTGATATAAGACTTGTACTTCCACACAATGTGATATAAGACTTGTACTTCCACACAAGGTAATCTATGACTTGTACTTCCACACAATGTGATATAAGACTTGTACTTCCACACAAGGTAATATAAGACTTGTACTTCCACACAAGGTAATCTATGACTTGTACTTACACACAAGGTAATCTATGACTTGTACTTCCACACAATGTGATATAAGACATGTACTTCCACACAAGGTAATCTATGACTTGTACTTACACACAAGGTAATCTATGACTTGTACTTCCACACAAGGTAATATAAGACTTGTACTTCCACACACACAAGGTAATCTATGACTTTTACTTCCACACAATGTGATATATGACTTGTACTTCCACACAATGTGATATAAGACTTGTACTTCCACACAAGGTGATATAAGACTTGTACTTCCACACAAGGTAATCTATAACTTGTACTTCCACACAAGGTAATCTATGACATGTACTTCCACACAATGTGATATAAGACTTGTACTTCCACACAAGGTAATCTATGACTTGTACTTCCACACAAGGTGATATAAGACTTGTACTTCCACACAAGGTAATATATGACTTGTACTTCCACACAAGGTAATCTATGACTTGTACTTCCACACAAGGTAATCTATGACTTGTACTTCCACACAAGGTAATCTATGACTTGTACTTCCACACAAGGTAATATAAGACTTGTACTTCCACACACGGTAATCTATGACTTGTACTTCCACACAAGGTAATATATGACTTGTACTTCCACACAAGGTAATCTATGACTTATACTTCCACACAAGGTAATCTATGACTTGTACTTCCACACAAGGTAATATATGACTTGTACTTCCACACAAGGTAATCTATGACTTGTATTTCCATTTCTATTAAGCAGCCAACCTGTATTAAGCAGCTAGTTTCCAGATTAGTTTATACAAATTTATTTTAGCTCGATTGCAAAACAAGTTCTTTCAACTTATATTAATCACTCTCGAGACCTCATTCCTGATGGAATCCATCGTCATGAAAGAGAGAGAAGAGGCAACGTGGAAATTAAATGCCTTTCCTAAGGGCACAATCGTAACGGCTCCAGCGGGGCTCGAACTTGAGTCCAGATTCCCAATATGTTGTTGTATTATACATTTAAGCAGCCACCTATGCATAGCAGTCACTTTCTGTGATGCACTTGGATGGCTGTTTAAGACAGGTTTGACTGTACATATAAACTTTAAAATGAAACGAAAAACAATTGGTGTGATCAAGTGGCGCGATTTACAGCAACCTATCCAAGAGTTGGTAACTATCGTAACTTTATATAATTTTCATCCATTTAATTCATAGGTAGATGTGGCAGCCAATCACTAATGTTGTTAGAACTTGTGGCCCAACCCATTTGCTAATTATGTATTTGTAATTTGATCGTACTTGTTACATACATGTATGTATAGCAATGAAATATTATCAAATCAAAGATATTTATGTGACAAATGTACGTTGGGCAAGGCTGTGATATACTAGTACGAAACACATCATCTTTGGAAATAATTATGGTCAATATTCGTTATGTCAAACTTCGATTATGTCGAAGTATTTTGTTCGGTCTGACGGAATTCGACATAACGGATGTAGATTGTACATGTATAAATAGCAATAAAATATTATCAAAAATAGGTGTGGATTTGAATGTTTTTTCCAGGTGTCTCATTTTAAGGAATATATTCCTAAGGCCTTTCCCACGGGAGACGACTTGATTCTTGATGCGGAGGTACTACTCATAGACACGACGACAGGAAATCCCCTGCCATTTGGGACCCTGGGTAAACACAAAGTTAGTATGCACAAAGTCAATAATCCAGTTATAAATTAACATCTCTATCATCCTAGTGCATTCGAGTATCTTGGTTGGATAACTTAAGATAGTTCCTGAACTTATTTTGGGTAGTTATCGAGTATCTTATTCATTCTTCAAAACCTAGATAGTTTATGCTTGCTACCTTCAGTTATATCTTGTTCATTCTTCAAAACCTAGATAGTTTATGCTTGCTACCTTCAGTTATATCTTGTTCGTTCTTCAAAACCTAGATAGTTTATGCTTGCTACCTTCAGTTATATCTTGTTCGTTCTTCAAAACCTAGATAGTTTATGCTTCTACCTTCAGTTATATCTTGTTCTTCTTCAAAACTAGATAGTTTATGCTTGCTACCTTCAGTTATATCTTGTTCGTTCTTCAAAACCTAGATAGTTTATGCTTGCTACCTTCAGTTATATCTTGTTCGTTCTTCAAAACCTAGATAGTTTATGCTTGCTACCTTCAGTTATATCTTGTTCGTTCTTCAAAACCTAGATAGTTTATGCTTGCTACCTTCAGTTATATCTTGTTCGTTCTTCAAAACCTTGCAATCTTCAGTTATATCTTGTTCGTTCTTCAAAATCTAGATAGTTTATGCTTGCTACCTTCAGTTATATCTTGTTCGTTCTTCAAAACCTAGATAGTTTATGCTTACTACCTTCAGCTATATCTTGTTCATTCTTCAAAACCTAGATAGTTTATGCTTACTACCTTCAGCTATATCTTGTTCGTTCTTCAAAACCTAGATAGTTTATGCTTGCTACCTTCAGTTATATCTTGTTCGTTCTTCAAAACCTTGCACTTCAGTTATATCTTGTTCTTCTTCAAAACTAGATAGTTTATGCTTGCTACCTTCAGTTATATCTTGTTCGTTCTTCAAAACCTAGATAGTTTATGCTTGCTACCTTCAGTTATATATTGTTCATTCTTCAAAACCTAGATAGTTTATGCTTGCTACCTTCAGTTATATCTTGTTCGTTCTTCAAAACCTAGATAGTTTATGCTTGCTACCTTCAGTTATATCTTGTTCTTCTTCAAAACCTTCAGTTATATCTTGTTCTTCTTCAAAACTAGATAGTTTATGCTTGCTACCTTCAGTTATATCTTGTTCGTTCTTCAAAACCTAGATAGTTTATGCTTGCTACCTTCAGTTATATCTTGTTCATTCTTCAAAACCTAGATAGTTTATGCTTGCTACCTTCAGTTATATCTTGTTCGTTCTTCAAAACCTAGATAGTTTATGCTTGCTACCTTCAGTTATATCTTGTTCGTTCTTCAAAACCTAGATAGTTTATGCTTGCTACCTTCAGTTATATCTTGTTCGTTCTTCAAAACCTAGATAGTTTATGCTTGCTACCTTCAGTTATATCTTGTTCGTTCTTCAAAACCTAGATAGTTTATGCTTGCTACCTTCAGTTATATCTTGTTCGTTCTTCAAAACCTAGATAGTTTATGCTTGCTACCTTCAGTTATATCTTGTTCGTTCTTCAAAACCTAGATAGTTTATGCTTGCTACCTTCAGTTATATCTTGTTCGTTCTTCAAAACCTAGATAGTTTATGCTTGCTACCTTCAGTTATATCTTGTTCATTCTTCAAAACCTAGATAGTTTATGCTTGCTACCTTCAGTTATATCTTGTTCGTTCTTCAAAACCTAGATAGTTTATGCTTGCTACCTTCAGTTATATATTGTTCATTCTTCAAAACCTAGATAGTTTATGCTTGCTACCTTCAGTTATATATTGTTCATTCTTCAAAACCTAGATAGTTTATGCTTGCTACCTTCAGTTATATCTTGTTCGTTCTTCAAAACCTAGATAGTTTATGCTTGCTACCTTCAGTTATATCTTGTTCATTCTTCAAAACCTAGATAGTTTATGCTTGCTACCTTCAGTTATATCTTGTTCATTCTTCAAAACCTAGATAGTTTATGCTTGCTACCTTCAGTTATATCTTGTTCATTCTTCAAAACCTAGATAGTTTATGCTTGCTACCTTCAGTTATATCTTGTTCGTTCTTCAAAACCTAGATAGTTTATGCTTGCTACCTTCAGTTATATCTTGTTCGTTCTTCAAAACCTAGATAGTTTATGCTTGCTACCTTCAGTATATCTTGTTCTTCTTCAAAACCTTGCAACTTCAGTTATATCTTGTTCGTTCTTCAAAACCTAGATAGTTTATGCTTGCTACCTTCAGTTATATCTTGTTCGTTCTTCAAAACCTAGATAGTTTATGCTTGCTACCTTCAGCTATATCTTGTTCATTCTTCAAAACCTAGATAGTTTATGCTTGCTACCTTCAGCTATATCTTGTTCGTTCTTCAAAACCTAGATAGTTTATGCTTGCTACCTTCAGTTATATCTTGTTCGTTCTTCAAAACCCACTTCAGTTATATCTTGTTCGTTCTTCAAAATCTAGATAGTTTATGCTTGCTACCTTCAGTTATATCTTGTTCGTTCTTCAAAACCTAGATAGTTTATGCTTGCTACCTTCAGTTATATCTTGTTCATTCTTCAAAACCTAGATAGTTTATGCTTGCTACCTTCAGTTATATCTTGTTCGTTCTTCAAAACCTAGATAGTTTATGCTTGCTACCTTCAGTTATATCTTGTTCGTTCTTCAAAACCTTGCACTTCAGTTATATCTTGTTCGTTCTTCAAAACCTAGATAGTTTATGCTTGCTACCTTCAGTTATATCTTGTTCGTTCTTCAAAACCTAGATAGTTTATGCTTGCTACCTTCAGTTATATCTTGTTCATTCTTCAAAACCTAGATAGTTTATGCTTGCTACCTTCAGTTATATATTGTTCATTCTTCAAAACCTAGATAGTTTATGCTTGCTACCTTCAGTTATATCTTGTTCATTCTTCAAAACCTAGATAGTTTATGCTTGCTACCTTCAGTTATATCTTGTTCATTCTTCAAAACCTAGATAGTTTATGCTTGCTACCTTCAGTTATATCTTGTTCATTCTTCAAAACCTAGATAGTTTATGCTTGCTACCTTCAGTTATATCTTGTTCATTCTTCAAAACCTAGATAGTTTATGCTTGCTACCTTCAGTTATATATTGTTCATTCTTCAAAACCTAGATAGTTTATGCTTGCTACCTTCAGTTATATATTGTTCATTCTTCAAAACCTAGATAGTTTATGCTTGCTACCTTCAGTTATATCTTGTTCATTCTTCAAAACCTAGATAGTTTATGCTTGCTACAACCCAAACAAAACCACCTTCAGTTATATCTTGTTCATTCTTCAAAACCTAGATAGTTTATGCTTGCTACCTTCAGTTATATATTGTTCATTCTTCAAAACCTAGATAGTTTATGCTTGCTACCTTCAGTTATATATTGTTCATTCTTCAAAACCTAGATAGTTTATGCTTGCTACCTTCAGTTATATCTTGTTCGTTCTTCAAAATCTAGATAGTTTATGCTTGCTACCTTCAGTTATATCTTGTTTGTTCTTCAAAACCTAGATAGTTTATGCTTGCTACCTTCAGTTATATCTTGTTCGTTCTTCAAAACCTAGATAGGGCCTGCTATCTTCTGTAATTTCTGAATAGTCTGTTGAGGTTAGTACACCATGTACTGGTTAACTTTTGGAACCTGCGCAGGAAAGGTGTTATAGCCCAAAATTGTGTTGATGCAGGCGTAAAACCCGAACAAACAAACAAACATTTTCATATTGTATAAATTAATTAGTAGATTTAAAGTTACTGTCATGGTGTCATTTAATTCTTTGTGTATTTTCAGAAAGAACAATTCAAAGAAGCAAATGTTTGTTTGTTTATATTCGACTGTCTTCATTTAAATGGAGAAAATATCATGGACAGGTAATGAGTTAGACTAAATAAAATATACTAGTTGTGTGTCAGGCAGGGTGACCGTACGTTTATCACACATATGATAATCAACAAGATGCTATCAGTCGCTAAGATTATAAACCAGTTTCAGGCTTTTTGATTGGATAAAGCTGAGTACAAATCTACTAACACAGCCAATCAAATCGTTTGAGATTGGAAAGAGTGTTATATGTGCGCTCTCTGTATGTACTCTCCGTTATGACATCGATATATAACATTTAGTGGCTGCTGATTGGCCATCTGGTTATCTTTTTTTTTTTTATACTTTATTTATTTTGCAACGATTGCGAAGAAAGTTTTAACAACTTATATTAATCACTGTCGTTGGCTTGGATGAGTATATGTGGTCATTCATGTGGGAGGAAACCGGAGTACCCGGAGAAAACCCACCTGTCCGATCTGGCGACCATCGTACCATCTCACATACTTCCCTGTCCGAGGATCGAACCCGGGTCGCATTGGTGAGAAGCAAGCGCGCTAACCACTGTGCTAATTGGACAGCCAATCTGGTTATCTTGTTGCAATTGAGAATCTTGTCGAGTGTTCACATATTGTGAGTATATGACACCATATAAGTTTCAATTCCAGCTCTGTTTGATATTCAGCTTCATTGTCCATGGCAACGTCGTCAAAGGTGTAAATTGTTTACGATATAACAGTCATCACTCCCAACACCTGCAAAACACCACCTGCCCAATCCTTATCAGCTTATTGTCTATTATGATGTAATAAATTATTATAATGCTGCATAACAGTCCCTACCCCCCACAACAGTCCATCCCCCCACGCCCCCAATCCATTAATCATATGAACATGCTATGGTGCCTGCCTGCTGATCACACGATATATGTAGTAGCCCCCAGTAACTTAACTCGACCAGATGTACATGTATCTGAAAAGTCCCTATTTGACAGCTCCCTATCCGGCCCTAAGTATCTTTCCATTCTTTGCTTCTAATAGTGCTTTGAGGGGCTTCCGTGGCCGATCCCCCGTCTGACCCTAATAAAATTAACAGTCTTTCAGATGGGACATTAAACTGAGGTCTCGTGTCGGTGCTTTACACCATACACGTAAAAGAACCAGAGGAGACTCTGGAATGGGTATCTGTCTGTATCATTGCACTATCCTCCAAAAATCTAAAATGATTAACCTCTTCAGGAGGCGTCGCTCATATGGGCAACCGGTAGCGACGATAAATAAACGTAAAACACACATAATGTATAGAAAGGTCGCACTTACTTTGAGGGGCTTCCGTGGCCGAATGGTTACGGTCTTTGACTTCCAAACTGGTTCGAATCCCACTGAGGGTGTTGAATTATTTCATGTACGGAAGCTATCCAGCTTGCTTTCAGAAGGTCGATGGTTTTACCTGGGTGCCCGTCGTCTCCTGAAATAAAGCTCTGAATGGCACCCGAGGATCTTCCTCCCGAGGATCTTCCTCCACCAATAATAGCTGGAAAGTCGCCATACGACGTAAAATGTTGGTGCGACATTATACCACAAAAATAAACAAGCAATAGTGCTTTGAAATGGCTTATGTTTAGTTTAGATTATACAAATTTATTTTAGCTCGATTGCGAAACAAGTTCTTACAACCTATATTAATCACTCTCGAGACCTCATTCCTGATGGAATGCATCGCCACGAGTGAGAGAGAAGAGGCAACGTGGAATTTAAATACCTACGGGCACAATCATAACGGCTCCAGCGGGGATCGAGCTGCTTATGGCGGTGTCACTAAGTTATTTTCAGTATTTTTGTATTGAAAACTAAACATGTCATAATTATTGTGTATTACTTTGACCTCACATTTCTACTCTTTAGGCGATTTGAGAGATTTTAAACATCAGGAATTTTCTGAAAAAGTTAACGAATATGTTGTGGCTATTGATCCGTCACTTGAAACAACCCACTTGAAACAACCGTATGAAGAGAACTTTGGTTTGGAGATCTCACTGGCCTTGAATTGATTGTTGTTTCACGATAATTTTACATAAACTTGGTCGATAAGATTGCGGACCTCGTGTGATGTGCGTTATAAGCTGCCCTGTTATAGCAGAACATGTTTGTTTTACCAGACCAATCAAAGAAAGAAGAAAGATCCTGCAGAAAGAGATGATAGAGATTCCAAACCGGATCCTGTTCTCAGAGATGAAGCGTATCACAGTAAGTTATATAGAGATTCCAAACCGGATCCTGTTCTCAGAGATGAAGCGTATCACGGTAAGTTATATAGAGATTCCAAACCGGATCCTGTTCTCTGAGATGAAGCGTTTCACAGTAAGTTATATAGAGATTGCAAACCAGACCCTGTTCTCTGAGATGAAGCGTATCACAGTAAGTTATATAGAGATTGCAAACCGGACCCTGTTCTCTGAGATGAAGCGTATCACAGTAAGTTATATAGGGTTCCAAACCAGATCCTGTTCTCGGAGATGAAGCGTATCGCAGTAAGTTATATAGGGTTCCAAACCAGATCCTGTTCTCTGAGATGAAGCGTATCACAGTAAGTTATATAGGGTTCCAAACCAGATCCTGTTCTCAGAGATGAAGCGTATCGCAGTAAGTTATATAGGGGTTCCAAACCGGACCCTGTTCTCTGAGATGAAGCGTATCACAGTAAGTTATATAGGGGTTCCAAACCGGACCCTGTTCTCTGAGATGAAGCGTATCGCAGTAAGTTCTATAGAGATTGCAAACCGGACCCTGTTCTCTGAGATGAAGCGTATCACAGTAAGTTATATAGGGTTCCAAACCAGATCCTGTTCTCGGAGATGAAGCGTATCGCAGTAAGTTATATAGGGTTCCAAACCAGATCCTGTTCTCAGAGATGAAGCGTATCGCAGTAAGTTATATAGGGGTTCCAAACCGGACCCTGTTCTCTGAGATGAAGCGTATCGCAGTAAGTTCTATAGAGATTGCAAACCGGACCCTGTTCTCAGAGATGAAGCGTATCACAGTAAGTTATATAGGGTTCCAAACCAGATCCTGTTCTCAGAGATGAAGCGTATCGCAGTAAGTTATATAGGGGTTCCAAACCGGAACCTGTTCTCTGAGATGAAGCGTATCACAGTAAGTTATATAGGGGTTCCAAACCGGACCCTGTTCTCTGAGATGAAGCGTATCGCAGTAAGTTCTATAGAGATTGCAAACCGGACCCTGTTCTCAGAGATGAAGCGTATCACAGTAAGTTATATAGAGATTGCAAACCGGATCCTGTTCTCTGAGATGAAGCGTATCACAGTAAGTTATATAGAGATTGCAAACCAGACCCTGTTCTCTGAGATGAAGCGTATCACAGTAAGTTCTATAGAGATTGCAAACCAGACCCTGTTCTCTGAGATGAAGCGTATCACAGTAAGTTATATAGAGATTGTAAACCGGACCGTTCTCAGAGATGAAGTGTATCACGGTAAGTTATATAGAGATTCCAAACCGGACCCTGTTCTCAGAGATGAAGCGTATCACAGTAAGTTATATAGGGGTTGTAAACCGGACCCTGTTCTCAGAGATGAAGTGTATCATGGTAAGTTATATAGAGATTCCAAACCGGACCCTGTTCTCAGAGATGAAGCGTATCACAGTAAGTTATATAGAGATTGCAAACCGGACCCTGTTCTCTGAGGTGAAGCGTATCACAGTAAGTTAAATAGGGGTTCCAAACTGGACCCTATTCTCGGGATGATGCATATCACAGTAAGTGATATATGGGTTTTAAACCAGACCCTGTTCTCACAAATAAATATTGCCTTGCTGCCTGTTTGATCAATCACTGTACATTTTCTAGGGACTAACCCCAAATACACTGCCCCGCACCTCATCGCAGTTGAATTTTCTTACCCACTCTGCCCTTTCTCTGACCCACCCTGCCCCTTCTCTGACCCACCCTGCCCCTTCTCTGACCCACCCTGCCCCTTCTCTGACCCACCCTGCCCTTTCTCCAACCCACCCTGCCCCTTCTCTGATGCCCTTTCTCTGACCCACCCTGCCCCTTCTCTGACCCACCCTGCCCTTTTTTCCACTCTAGAATAAACCCTAATTGATCTAGTCCAACAGATGTCCCTGTAATATGTTTACTTTATAGGAAGAAGATGACCTGACGGATATGATGACCAGAGTTTTCCGGGATGGGTTGGAGGGTCTTGTTCTTAAAGACGTCAATGTAAGTATACACACATACTACATAATACACTCAGCCATATTCCTATTTGCTTCTGGAACTCAGTTTTAGAGATTTTAACACTCATAACAGTGATCACAAGAAAACCTTTTCAAAATATAACTACATTGTATTAGACAAGAATTTGATGTGCATGGCTATAGAGCACCGTCCTCGGCTATAGAGTACCGTCCTCGGCTATAGAGCACCATCCTTGGCTATAGAGCACCGTCCTCGGCTATAGAGCACCGTCCTCGGCTATAGAGCGCCGTCCTCGGCTATAGAGCACCGTCCTCGGCTATAGAGCTCCGTCCTCGGCTATAGAGCACCGTCCTCGGCTATAGAGTACCATCCTCGGCTATAGAGCACCATCCTCGGCTATAGAGCACTGTCCTCGGCTATAGAGCACTGTCCTCGGCTATAGAGAACCATCCTTGGCTATAGAGCACTGTCCTCGGCTATAGAGCACCGTCCTCGGCTATAGAGCACCATCCGCGGCTATAGAGCACCATCCTCGGCTATAGAGCACTGTCCTCGGCTATAGAGAACCATCATTGGCTATAGAGCACCATCCTCGGCTATAGAGCACTGTCCTCGGCTATAGAGCACCATCCTTGGCTATAGAGCACCATCCTCGACTATAGAGCACCGTCCTCAGCTCTAGTGCACCATCCTCGGCTATAGAGCACTGTCCTCGGCTATAGAGCACCGTCCTCGGTTATAGAGTACCATCCTTGGCTATAGAGCACTGTCCTCGGCTATAGAGCACTGTCCTCGGCTATAGAGCACCGTCCTCGGCTATAGAGCACCATACACGGCTATAGAGCACCATCCTCGGCTATAGAGCACTGTCCTCGGCTATAGAGAACCATCCTTGGCTATAGAGCACTGTCCTTGGCTATAGAGCACCGTCCTTGGCTATAGAGAACCATCCTCGGCTATAGAGCACCATCCTTGGCTATAGAGCACTGTCCTCGGCTATAGAGCACCGTCCTTGGCTATAGAGCACCATCCTTGGCTATAGAGCACCATCCTTGGCTATAGAGAACCATCCTCGGCTATAGAGCACCGTCCTTGGCTATAGAGAACCATCCTCGGCTATAGAGCACCATCCTTGGCTATAGAGCACTGTCCTCGACTATAGAGCACCGTCCTCGGCTGTAGAGAACCATCCTCGGCTATAGAACACCATCCTTGGCTATAGAGCACCGTCCTCGGCTATAGAGCACCGTCCTTGGCTATAGAGCACCATCCTTGGCTATAGAGCACCGTCCTCGGCTATAGAGCACCGTCCTCGGCTATAGAACACCATCCTTGGCTATAGAGCACCGTCCTCGGCTATAGAGCACCATCCTTGGCTATAGAGCACTGTCCTCGACTATAGAGCACTGTCCTCGGCTGTAGAGAACCATCCTCGGCTATAGAACACCATCCTTGGCTATAGAGCACCGTCCTCGGCTATAGAGCACCGTCCTCGGCTATAGAGTCTCCTCTGGTTCTTTTACGTGCACGGTGTAAAGCACCAACACGAGACCTCGGTTTACCTCTATTAAGCAGCCAGTTTTCAGATTCCCAATATGTTACTTTGTTGTATGTTTCACTTCTATTAAGCTGCCACCTGTGCTAAGCAGCCACTTTCTGTGATTCCCTTGACTGGCTGCTTAAGACAGGTTTGACTGTATAACAATAACAATTAACCATAATATAATTTCATGTTGTTTTTCTACGTATTTCATTGTGTGTATAATTGTAATGTAATGTAATGTATGGAGAAAAAATGCAATAAAATATTATTTAAAAAATATTATTTAAAAAATATATGATTGTGTTTATGTTTACATATACAATAAAATCTGATTAAACTAAGTTATATGTGACAGGCCACTTTCATGATTGCAGAGTATATATGAGCCGGGTAAGCGGCACTGGCTGAAGATCAAGAAAGATTATTTAAATGAGGGACAGATGGCAGACTCCGCAGATTTAGTGGTACTCGGGGCAAATTGTGGTAAAGGTAACGTACACAGACAACTGTTACATATACATGTTTGTGGTTACGCCCGCCCCAAGGAGTATATCAACAAAGTATATAACAAACATGGTCAAGGGTTCATTTTAGAGGGCGACTTGGGCGAAATAGTCGCCCTAGGGACCCTAAGAAAAATGATTGTTATTTACAATTTTCATTTTACAAATTTTTGCATTCCTTCTATTGAAATATTGTATTTAATGGTCATACTGTGTATTTTAACGCTATTTTAGTGACATTTATTAAAGAACACCATTTAACCCATTCAACACCAAGTAACTGACATGGACTGGTCCATGATATTGTTAGACCAATAAATGAATCAGAAGATTACATTTGGACCAGTTCATTTATCAAAATGGGTAATTTTGTCTAAAAATAGTAATATTACTGGCAAAAAGTGCAGATCCTGATGAGACGGCTCGTCACGAGTCGGCTCATCTGGATCTACACTTTTTGTAAGCCTATTTAGAGGTCTGTGGTGTTGAAAGGGTTAAGAATGCAATCGCAATGGCTGGAGAGACGCCATTTGACCAGTAGGAAGTGAAATTCATTTTCGTTTACATTCATAGTACATTGCAAACATTTTCAATCTTCTCTGGGAATATTTTTGTTGTTTTACGTTTATTTATCGTCGTTACCGGTTGCCTATATGAGCGACGCCTCCTGAAGAGATTAGTCATTTTAGATTTTTGGAGGATAGTGCAATGATACAGAGAGAGACCCATTCCAGATTCTCCTCTAAAGCACCGACACGAGACCTCGGTTTAAAGTCCTATCTGAATTATGTATGTGTAATACGTTTATTTATCTCGCTACCGGTTGCCCATATGAGCGACGCCTCCTGAAGAGATTAGTCATTTTAGATTTTTGGAGGATAGTGCAATGATACAGACAGAGACCCATTCCAGAGTCTCCTATGGCCTGGAGGTTATAAAACTTTTCTACAATCTCAAACAGTCCGCCTGCGTGGTCGAGTGGTTAAGGTCTATGACTTGTATACCACTGTAACCTATCATCACTGATGGTCACGGGTTCGAGCCCCGCTCAGGCCGTGTCTCATTTATATGAAAAAGTTGGCAGTTTCTTACGGAGGTTGGTGCACCCAAGTACTGGTTAACCGCTGGAGCCTGCCCAGGAAAGGTGTTGTTAGGTAAACTGCCCACCGGCGATATAGCCCAAAATGCAGGCGTAAAACCCGAAATATAACATAACAATCTCAAACTCATCTAGTCATATTTCTTGAGCTTGACTTTGAGATCTGAGAAGTTTTATAACCTCGGGGCCTGGTTCTTTTACATGCACGGTGTAAAGCACCAACACGAGACCTCGATTCAAAAATCTAAAATGATTAATCTCTTCCGGAGGCGTCGCTCATATGGACACCCGGTAGCGGCGATAAATAAACGTAAAACACACACACAACATAATGGTGTGGAACGACTTGAACTAAAACCCTGTGTTTGTGAAGCATGAAGTGAAGTTTGGGAGCGGAAACATTGTTAATACATAAATATGTGGAAGTCGTTATAGCACAGTGGTAGGATGTTCGTTTCAGGTGCAAAAGGCCCCCTGTTCACGCCCAGCTGTAGCCGTTACGATTGTGCCCTTAGGCAAAGACATTTAAATTCCACGTTGCCTCTTCTCACTCCCTCGTGGCGATGGATTCCATCAGGAATGAGGTCTCAAGAGTGATTAATATAAGTTGAAAAGATCTTGTTTCACAATCGAGCTAAAATAAATTTGTATAAACTAATAGCATTTGATTTGTATTGAGGGCCTCATGGTAGATTAACTTTTGTTAATTGAGTTATCTCGAGGCGATGATTTCAATCAGGATAGAGTTCTCGAGAGTGATTACTATGAGTTGTAAGAACTGTTTCGCAATCAAGCTAAAATAATTTTGCATAAACTAAGCTAATACATAAATTTGACATTTTTGATGAACAGCTTAAACTAATACAATGATTACGTTGTTACATATCAGGCGGAATGATGTCCGTGTTTTTAATGGGCTGCTACGACCCAAAAAGTGACACCTGGTGTACTGTGACCAAAGTCGGCAACGGATTCGACGATTCCACATTGGACAAACTACAGAAGGAACTGAAAATGGTGAAAATCAGCAAGAATTATGACAAGGTTCCAGACTGGCTCACTGTTAGAAAGAATAGGGTGCCAGACTTTGTGTCTGCGGACCCAAAAGTGGCACCAGTCTGGGAAATTACTGGAGCCGAGTTCAGTAAATCTGAGAATGAGATTGTACGTATTGTTTAAAAAAACATTTTAACATGACCCGCTGGCTATATACATGGTTGTGAAGTATGTGATGTGATACTGTGGTCACCAAACCAGACAGGAGGGTTTTTCTTCGCGTGATCATGCCTCCCGCCCCATACACATGAAGGACCATATATAGATATACTTCATCCTCGCCAACTAGAGAAAGGTCTGGAGTTCGAGTCCCAGCTGGAGCTGTTACGATTGTGCCCTTAGGCAAGGCGTTTAAATTCCACATGCCTCTTCTGTCTCCCTCGTGGCGATGGATTCCATCAGGAATGAGGTCTCGAGAGTGATTAATATAAGTTATAAGAACTTGTTTCGCGATCGAGCTAAAATAAATTTGTATAAACTAACTAGAGTGATTAATATAAGTTGTGAAACCTTGTTTCGCAATCGTTGTAAAAATAATTTTTTTTTATACTTTTCACAGATCATTTTGATGAGAATGTCGTGCCAAATTCCATTCTTACAGGTGAAATAATTCACAAATAACATTTTATTTTGTCAAATATTCAAAATCAAAGATGGTTGCATTTCAAAAATAATAAACATGATATGACTTGTAGCCTATCATTACTGATGGTCACGGGTTCGAGCCCCACTCAGGCTGTGTCTCATTTATATGAAAAAGGTGGCAGTGTCTTACGGAGTTAATGCACCGAGTACTGGTTGACTGACCGCTGGAGCCTGCTCAGGAAATATGTTGTTAGGTAAACTGCCCGTCGGCGATATAGCCCAAAATGGTGCTGATGGAAGAGTAAAACTCGAACAAATAAACATATATAGTACTGTTATTTTGTAGGGCCACACAGCTGATGGTATATCAATCCGATTTCCTCGTGTCACAAAAGTTCGAGATGACAAATCATGGAAAGAGGCCACCGATCTACCCCGACTTAAGGTACATATACTACGAGCATGATGCTAATCAATTTACTGTACACCACTTGGAGATTGTGACGACTCTATTTCTCCGGATTTACATATTAATTTGCATATTTTCATGGCTCAAGCAGTGAGAAAATTTAAGGAGAAGTGGGGAGACTTGAACGACTGCAAATAGTGAAACCATATTTAGTCGAGGTTTGCAGGATATACATTGTAGGAACTATTGTATGTAGAAAAGCTGCGGGGCATTCACTAGACTTTTGAAAGTGAAAGAGTCAATGATCCTTGAGTTCAAATCTCAAGAGTGTCAATCTGTAATTTTCAATATGTATGTTGGTACTTTCCGTACAGGTAACTTTTTCCTGACCATATAATTACCTCTAGGCCAATGTGTGTCTTTGGTGCAACCAGACCTAATTTTTTATATTTCGAAGAATATGGAGTCTGTTCGCCACTACTAGAGCACAACATCCCGATACCTTCATGATTGCTAACAAAAATTTAACAACTGCATATATTTCCTAGCTTACAGTATCCCACTATTTGCCTTATACACACATTTAGAAGTAAATTAGACATCGTAAATCATTTTTACATAAAATATAATTTATTGGAATATAATCTATTTCTCAGAAAATATCACAGGTACTGATAGCAACTACTTCTAGTCACCTTACGTGACAATGGTGTGGTATCCTAGATAATTATCTAAACAAAAATGTAAGCCAAAAAATTACAACAATAATGCATTTACATTCATTTAAATCGAAGCGTACATATAAAATTGACATCCGTTGGCGGAATCTCCGACCAGTGGGATGATCTATGTGCTGTGATATGCTGAGTACCCAGTAAAACTAAACACGTGAGACTATAACAACAACGTTGGGACTATTTTTGTTTTATCAATTAGCGCCAATTATGAGATTTGCACACATGGGACAATATGTCTGTGACTTCACTATAAAGAACTCGTAACTGGACATCACGCGCCGATAATCCCCTACATTTGTTTTTACAACAATGACTCGAACGGAAATTGGGGCATAAATGTGCGAACATTGACTGATTGGGCACGTATCATGATTACTTGTCAAATTTAATATACATAACCAGCAGACGACACATCAGTCTCTTGATTTATTTATGTTTTGAATTTCTATTAAATCAATATTAAAACTGCGACAATTAATGTACATTCTTGCTAGGACCCATTGCATTTGCGGGAAAGATATGACGTAGTCAGTTAAAACACGGGAATCAATATCTTGAGCAAAGTCAATGTTGCTCTAGGCTAGCTACACAGTGCATAGATGGACATTTCACAGCATATTGATTGTAAACCTGTGTATTCCAGATTATAGCATCATTCTAACACAGGACTGGTGTTTGTTGAGGGATTTCGGGCAATATTGCAATACTTATCAAGTTTTATTGAGAATTTAGGCACACGAGGGCGGGCATTTTCGGAATTTCGGGCACAAGGGCGGCCCCAAAAAGGGGCAGGGCGAGCCGCCCTACTATTCTTGCTTAGGGGAAACACTAATTATTTCTATGCACCAACAAGAACTCCCACCCACCCTATCAGTGACGATGAACTTGAATGTTTGCAAAGATTTGTATGGCCTAAATATTAGCAAATCTCTCCATTTATCTGGCAGGAATTGTTCAAGAAGTCGAAGGACACATTTGATATTGTCATTCCGGGAACAAAGAAGGGGAAACAAGCAGGGCCAAAATCTACGCCGAAGAAATCGAAATCCTCTAGCAGCAGCGATACTGAAGGTGGTGATGATGGTGGTAAGATTAGGACATATATACCATCCCCTCCCACCATCGTGGCTGAATCTAGTACACTATGAAAAACAGTCCCCATTAGAAGCATTGTTAAATTAACCACACCCACTGATCTATTTAAATCTGTATACCATTTATTACAGAGTTATTTTGCATTCCTCATTGTTACTTCGACAAGTGTGCGTCATTTGACGAAAGCTGTAAAATCTTGCGACTGAGTTCCATTCTGTCTCGAAAAAGTCAAAATGGCAGCGTTTCAAACCTGGTTCGCTGTAAGGAATATGTAATGTCACTGGCATGATTGGCTCACTGTTTTGACAAGCTAAAATTGTATCCATGGTGACCAATGCCTGCCCTTAGTTACAGGCAAATATTATGTACAGTTTGACAGGAAAAACACATTAGATAAGAAATAAGCGGCTCACAGGATCTATCAAAACTCCAAGTTAAGTACACAAGAGGCAAGACTTGAAATCTGAAATAAATGCAAGCATGTAAGTATATATATATTAGAGATGTCAACTTTGGAAAAATATTATATTTGCAAAAATGAAATAAACTGTCATGAAATCAGATACTTTTGAGACCGACGGAATATTCGAATACCCTAATCGCTATTCGTTGCCATAGCGACGATAAATAAACGTAAAACACACAGATACTGGAAATCTGAAATAAATTTAAGCATGGTATTAATATATATGTATTACATATTTGTTAGGTGCTATGTATACTGTTGACATGTGATAGTTATGTTTGTGTGTTATGAAAAGAACAAAATTAATTATTAAAAAAAGCAACTTGTTTTGCAGAGAACAATAATTCCACGTCAACCAAATCCAAATCGTCATCGTTAACCTCCACACCCAGCAAATCCTCGGCAAGCCCGGCAAAGGGTGGTAGCCTTATGAAATACCTCTCACCAAAGAAGGAACACAGTTCTCCATCTAAACCAACCAAGCGACCCAGTGAAAATGGTGATGAATCAAGCCCAGCCAAAAAGGTATGCGAAATTTCAGATCTGTAGGCAGGTTTTTTTGTGATGGGTGTTTTTTCAAATAGTCATCCCCGCCACTTCGGTTAGGGATTTTGTTTCTGCATCTGCCCTGATCCAATTCCCTTTTTCTTCTCGTGCTCCAATTTGATAGTTCATGTTTATTTCTTCAAATATTCCTTTAAATATTAACCATTTTCTTTTTTACATCCAAAACTATTGACTCACTAATACAATAAGTTCTGAAATTCTTTAGCATATACCTAGAATAGATTTCATGTATTTTCATTGTTATATATTATATATTATTTTCCTGCCTATTGTATATCAATGAATTGATAGGGAGAAGAACTATATAAGTTTTCTTTTGTTCTAATCCCTTTCAGTCTACTGCTGTTAAATTATATGTAAAATGTTCATTTCTTGATTATATGTACACATTCTGAAATAAATAATGTTTAAACTAATTCTCTGTAACCAACACGTGGAATTTTATGAAACTTAATATGAAGATAAATTTATTATACATGCATATGTGAGATAAATGGGTTTATGACAAAGAATCGCTAGGTATCAGTATTTCAATAAACGAGAACCTTCCAGTCCGATACAAGGCGGTTTATTCAGTCAGCAGGAAATTCGGTGTTTAGCCATGAGCGTACTATTTTTAGAATCGGCCTCGCCTTGGATTTCGCGTAAAATATAAGCATGGCTTGGTTTAATTATGTGTATGTTTATTTGGGTACAAATTGCATTGGTTTATATTGCATATTGTTATATGTAAGTTGGCAGTTTCTTACGGAGGTTGGTGCACCCAAGTACCGGTTAACCGCTGGAGCCCACCCAGGAAAGGTGTTGTTAGGTAAACTGCCCGCCGGCGATATAACCCAAAATGGTCCTGATGCAGGCGTAAAACCCGAAATATAACATAACATAATAATGTTATATGTAAACCGTTTTACATATACTTATTTTCTGCTTTCAAATCAAACGAGTTATTGCGCTTAAATTGATTAATACTCGTAGAAAGAGGCAAATGAAAATGGGTGTAAATGTTTGTTGAAATAGTCGAGTACAGAATACATTGAGAAGGAAAATATATCTACCAAAGTTATTATCGTTTTGGTGTTTGGCATGCATGTACAGGCACCTTTATCAGATGAAAGTTGAAATGGATTAAACGGCATTAGCTTTGTTTATTTAACCCTTTCCCCCCTTAGAAGCGCCCCTCGACGCCAATGCCTATTAACATAGATCGACACATTAGTAGTCAAACAAGCTATAATAAAGATCGGAACAACATAGTGTATACACTTAACACTTAATAATTCCTAGTAACTTCCATGCAAGTTCATAGCGTATCCATTGCATACGATTGGTAAATTACAGACAAATGTATGAAATAAAACTATATCTCTATGTGGGGAAAGAGTTAAGCATTCTTCCTGGTGAAATTTTCAAAGAAAGTTCTTATCATATACTGGTAATTATGCACATTGCAAATCCATTATTTACCAGTGGAAGTCGTGATAGCGCAGTGGTAGCACATTCGCTTCAAGTGCGAAAGGCCCGGAGTTCGAGCCTCACTTGAGCCGTTATGAGTGTGCCCTTAGGCAAGGCATTTAAAGTCCACGTTACCTCTTCTCTCTCCCTCGTGGTGATGGATTCCATCAGGAATGAGGTCTCGAGAGTGATTTATATAAGTTGTAAGAACTTGTTCAAGCTAAAATAAATTTGTAGCAACCAAAGGATGTCACTAAACATGCTAAAGAAATCCAACCATAGACATTTTTAAATGCATTTGAAAAATTAATAATCTCAGTGTTCCCGCTGTCTGAATGTTTCTGTCGCCAATTGAAAAACATTGGAGCCAATTAAAAATACTGGGAGCCAAGTAAGAGCCATATAATTCACAAATAAATATGTGAAACCATGTATTTGACAAAACATGTGCCAAAAAAAAAAGCCAAATATTTTCGCCAATTCACAAAATCTAGCGCCAATATTTGTTTTTTGTCGCAATTGGCGCCATTGGCGACCGACAGCGGGAACCCTGAAATGATCTTATCTAGACTAGGAGTAGTGTTTTCGGTTGGTTCTCTCCATAGCTCCTTAAATTTAATAAAGCATAATCGCAAAGGAGCTAATGTGGTCATTTTAAGTTTTATTTCACAAACGTCAATAGTTCTAGCAACATTGGTTAAATTACGCTCCCCCCCCATTGTTAGCTATTAGTGTTATTCTAAAACAAATTAATATCATCTTAATACCTTTGCCATAGGTATTTGTTGTCTACCCACTAGTGATCGGTTTCTTCCTGCAGGTAGTTGTTGTCTACCCACTAGTGATCGGTTTCTTCCTGCAGGTATTTGTTGTCTACCCACTAGTGATCGGTTCCTTCCCGCAGGTAGTTGTTGTCTACCCACTAGTGATCGGTTTCTTCCTGCAGGTAGTTGTTGTCTACCCACTAGTGATCGGTTTCTTCCCGCAGGTATTTGTTGTCTACCCACTAGTGATCGGTTTCTTCCCGCAGGTAGTTGTTGTCTACCCACTAGTGATCGGTTTCTTCCTGCAGGTAGTTGTTGTCTACCCACTAGTGATCGGTTTCTTCCTGCAGGTATTTGTTGTCTACCCACTAGTGATTGGTTTCTTCCCGCAGGTAGTTGTTGTCTACCCACTAGTGATCGGTTACTTCCCGCAGGTAGTCGTTGTCTACCCACTAGTGATCGGTTTCTTCCTGCAGGTATTTGTTGTCTACCCACTAGTGATCGGTTTCTTCCCGCAGGTAGTCGTTGTCTACCCACTAGTGATCGGTTTCTTCCCGCAGGTAGTTGTTGTCTACCCACTAGTGATCAGTTTCTTCCCGCAGGTAGTTGTTGTCTACCCACTAGTGATCGGTTTCTTCCTGCAGGTAGTTGTTGTCTACCCACTAGTGATCGGTTTCTTCCCGCAGGTAGTTGTTGTCTACCCACTAGTGATCGGTTTCTTCCTGCAGGTATTTGTTGTCTACCCACTAGTGATCGGTTTCTTCCCGCAGGTAGTCGTTGTCTACCCACTAGTGATCGGTTTCTTCCCGCAGGTAGTTGTTGTCTACCCACTAGTGATCAGTTTCTTCCCGCAGGTAGTTGTTGTCTACCCACTAGTGATCAGTTTCTTCCCGCAGGTAGTTGTTGTCTACCCACTAGTGATCGGTTTCTTCCCGCAGGTAGTTGTTGTCTACCCACTAGTGATCGGTTTCTTCCTGCAGGTAGTTGTTGTCTACCCACTAGTGATCGGTTTCTTCCTGCAGGTAGTTGTTGTCTACCCACTAGTGATCGGTTTCTTCCCGCAGGTAGTTGTTGTCTACCCACTAGTGATCGGTTTCTTCCTGCAGGTAGTCGTTGTCTACCCACTAGTGATCAGTTTCTTCCCGCAGGTAGTTGTTGTCTACCCACTAGTGATCGGTTTCTTCCTGCAGGTAGTTGTTGTCTACCCACTAGTGATCGGTTTCTTCCTGCAGGTATTTGTTGTCTACCCACTAGTGATTGGTTTCTTCCCGCAGGTAGTTGTTGTCTACCCACTAGTGATCGGTTACTTCCCGCAGGTAGTCGTTGTCTACCCACTAGTGATCGGTTTCTTCCTGCAGGTATTTGTTGTCTACCCACTAGTGATCGGTTTCTTCCCGCAGGTAGTCGTTGTCTACCCACTAGTGATCGGTTTCTTCCCGCAGGTAGTTGTTGTCTACCCACTAGTGATCAGTTTCTTCCCGCAGGTAGTTGTTGTCTACCCACTAGTGATCGGTTTCTTCCTGCAGGTAGTTGTTGTCTACCCACTAGTGATCGGTTTCTTCCTGCAGGTAGTTGTTGTCTACCCACTAGTGATCGGTTTCTTCCTGCAGGTAGTTGTTGTCTACCCACTAGTGATCGGTTTCTTCCCGCAGGTAGTTGTTGTCTACCCACTAGTGATCGGTTTCTTCCTGCAGGTAGTCGTTGTCTACCCACTAGTGATCAGTTTCTTCCCGCAGGTAGTTGTTGTCTACCCACTAGTGATCGGTTCCTTCATGCAGGTAGTTGTTGTCTACCCACTAGTGATCGGTGTCTTCCCGCAGATAGTTGTTGTCTACCCACTAGTGATCGGTTTCTTCCCGCAGGTAGTTGTTGTCTACCCACTAGTGATCGGTTTCTTCCTTATTCTTCTATGTATAATCTATGTTTCACTCGTACCACATAAAGTTTCTAAAAAAGCTCTATAAGGATATTTATCATTACCAGATATTAATTTACCGTTAATATAAATATCAACATGACCAAATAAAGAATGTAATGGATTTTCTATAATAGAAACAGCAGCATCAGCATCGACATTACTACCATCATTTTTTACCATTTTAATTTGAAGGTTTAATTCTAAATCTAAAAGATCTAACCATTTTTCAGTTTGTCTAGGAATTATAAATTCTATAGGAGCTGTATTTTCAAAAGGACTAACTAATGGTTGATGTTCATTAATAAAAGCTCTATCCATAGTTGTAAGTGTAGGTGGTAAACTATAGAGGTCTAATTCCCCTTTATTACATAAAGTAGATCCCGTTAACATTTTTATTTTTAATTAATCGAAATAATCTAAACGTCTTTTTTTATGTTTTTTTAAAGTATGAACGTGACGTCGTTTTCTACGTCCAGATCCTGACTGGCCCGTATCGAGATCACTAATACTCTTTATACTTTTTCGTTTACCCGTTAGAGTAGACATTAATGTATCATCTTTTAAATCATCTATTAATTTTGAAGTAACATGTTTAAATACTGTTTTACCTCTTGTTTTAGCAACTTTTTTATATGCTTTTGGTTCTTCTAAAACTTCACGAATACCACCTGTAACTTCATCAATTAAAGTTCCAGCTACATTTTTAACTAAATAAGGTATAAGATTACTACCAACAGTTTTTAATGTACCACCTAAACCATAACCACGTTGTCTAACACGACCTCTATAAACAGGTATATTCATAATGGTCTTCTACGAAATTCTAACCTAACTACGCAAACATCACCTGTTAAATGAATCGGTTCACCTAATTCATTGCGTATAAGTATATATATATCGTTAATACATTTATCCGTAATCGGTAAATAATGTATATGTTTAAATTGTATACTTTTATGTGTAGTTATATTAGGTTCTTGATTATAAGTAAATTGACGTAATAATTGTATTTGTCCTGAACCAACTATACAAAAATCTATAATATTTGTATATACGTATAGATTAGTAAGACCTAAATATAAATATGGCTTATAAACGAAACAATCCATTTTAGGGAATACAAAATAATGAGGTTTATTAGGTATATTTTTTGTTTGATCATAACCAGGCATAGGAACAATTTCTTGACAAGGATCTATGCCTAACATATTACCTAATAATGCAGGTACAAGAATTTCTAATAGTCTATTAGTATTAGACGTTAAAGCTAAAGCTTGTTTTTTATAAAACATAAAATAAGGATTATCATTATAATTCCAACCTAGTGTAACTCCAAGTTTTCTATCTATTGGTTTTAACATAGCATAATAATACAAAGTAGAAAATAAATTTGCAAACACATTATTCCATATATCCTCCATAATACGAGTTAATATTTTATAATCATCGTAAACACCTATAGGTATTTTAAAAGGAAATAATGAGCAATGATTACTCCAATTCTTATTAGTGTAATTATCTTCTTTAGGTCCTTTAAAATTAATTATAGATCCATATTTCATAGAAAATTCTTGATACATTTTTACTGACTTATAAAAAAATTCATCTAGGTTTATTAATACACTATTACTACTAAAAATTTTAATGGGTTCTTAAATTCCTTATCAATATCCTTATATCTTTGATATTCATTCATCATTTGAAATCTATAATTAAACTCAAATTTTTCATGATAAAGGTAATTAAAGAAATGGTCATAATTACCGAATTGTACATTTACGAAATCCTCATTTTGATTACCACCTCTATGATATCGAGGATTTCTAACAACTATATAAAATGTATTATTATTTTTTGTAATATTAAATACTTTATTTGGTATAATACAATTGACTAAGCCAACTTCCCAATTACTTTCATTACCTAATGTTATACCATTAGGTATAGAAACTTCAAATCAGCATTATTATCTGTTAGTGTTTTAAATTTAGTACGTTGGCTATCTAATGTTATATAGAAATTTTCGTTACGATCCATTATACGTAATTATTAAATATATTATCCTTAATAAAATGCAACGTTACTATACACTTACCATCATTGAAATGAATATTTTCACCTAAAACATTTTTTATATGAACACTTATTTCATCTATATGATTAGTATTTAATTTTATATATTGATCATGTTGAAATTCATTAGTACTATAATGATTAACGTCTAATTTAGATTTAAAAGGTAAAACACGTAATAATTGTTCTTCACCATCAGACACCATTACAGATTGTAAAATATCTATGTAAACGTACATAGAACTATCATTAATTAATAGATTAATAGGATCTAAAAATGGGGATGGCTCTATATCAATAGATCGTATAATAGATGTTTTAGTAGCATTTAAATAACCTAATTTTTTACATATATTAGGATGAAAAGTTAAACCTATATTAACGTTTTTAGGTATTGTATGTAATTCACATACATTATTATTACTACGAAATTTAAGGAATATTTGAAGTATATTATCCGTATTAAGTATTCTATCTATTACAGCCGATATTCTAATTTTAATTACACGATTTAATATATCTTGTAAACAAGCATTTATCATTTGCATAAATTGTTCAGGTGTATCATAAAAACCTAGAGGTATATTACCTCTATAAGGACCTTGTTCTAAGACCTCTATATTATCAGGTAATGTAAGATCAAAGTATTGTTCACCATCAACAACAATTAGTATAGCTCCTGGGTAAGTGATTTCCGTTAAAGCTACACGCCAATCTTCTTTATTTATATATATAGGTTTAGCTAATTTACATCTAAATTTTGATACAGTATTATTAGGATAGATATTTAAAGAACTATCACTTATAAGCGTTACATACATATCTTCCATTATTTTCTTCTAGATATTTTAGGTGATGGTAAACCTATACCCGTTATTGTACTTAAAAGAACAAGCCAAACGTCTTTATTATTTGTATCACCGTACGCTAGACCCCATACAGAAGCCGCAAAAACACAATAGATGAGTAACATCTGAGCCGTGTATCTATATAGTCCAGATAAATCATTAAATTTATTAGATTTTATAGAAGGTGTTGTTATTTTATTATCTAAAGATGATATGGTTATTGAATCCATATTTTTTATGCTTGTATCCATTTATTAAACGATTTATCGTAACCTTTCCACTTAACAAATATTTCTTTAATTTGATGTCCTTTTCTAATAATTACTCTTTTTTTTAATATACGTTCAATATCGTAATCACCTTTATGTTTAATATATTGTAATTCGTTTCTATAAAATGAACCTTTTATTTCCTCACCATTCAAATCATGAACCTTACATGTTGTCGGTGAACCTTTTATAACTTTATATACAATAAATATTTCTAATGTCCAATTAGGTAAATAACCTTTTGCAAAATGTTTTTTTGTTTTATTAATTCTAACATGATCACCTTTTTTAATAGATATAATATCTTTAGGTTTCTCATCATAATTAATATTATCAGAAACTATATATTCATTACCTATATTTACATATTTAGGTTTATAGCCTGTAGAACTATGCTTAGACATATTATAATTATCTATAAGATCTTGTAAAACATCTATATATTTTTTAGTATTATTATAAGTAAAATATTTCCACATTTTACCTTTAAGAGTTCTTTGAAAACGTTCAACAACACTAGCTTTAGTTTCAGGGTTTTCAGTTGTAAAAATGTTTTTGTTTTTTTTCTTTAAAATTTTTTGAAATAAATCATTAATAAATTCACTACCTTTATCGGTTTGTAAAGCTTTAGGTTTTCTATGTGATTCATTTAATATAGAATTAAAAGAATGTATTAAAGTTTTAGATAATTTATTTTTTATAGGTTTAACCCAAGCCATTTTTGAAAATACATCAATAACACATAATAAATAACGATAACCTTTATTATGTATACTAAATTTTTGCATATCAGCTAAATCTGCTTGCCATTGAATATCTATACCAGCTACTATAGTTTTTCTACGTTTAAATGTTCTTGTATAGGTTTATGTAATGTATAAGTTTTTTGTTCTGATAACCATGTTTTAACATCATTTATAGTTAAAGATTTTAATAAATGTTTTCCAGCTTTATATAATTTACTAACACCTGAAAAAGATGCTGGATTTTTAATATCATAATAAATTGATTTTAAAATTTTATCTATTCCCAAAGCGACATTGTTTATCATTATTTATTGTTTCATCATCATCATTGTCATCATCATCAATATCTGTAATTGTAGAATCTGCATCTAATGTACGTTTTTTATTTTATTTTTTTATTTTTTTTCTTTAAATGTTTTTTATCTGTTATAGGATTTATTAAATTACTTTTTCTTTTATTACTTATTTCTTTATTTACTAAAGTACTCCAGCGTTTATTACCGACAGATATTTTTTGATTTTGATTTTTTAATTCTTCAGCAACATCCAGCCAGCCTACAGCATGTGTTCTAGATTTTCTCTCTCTAGCAGCATCATTTATAATATCCGTTATATTACTACCTGCTATAACTTTACATTTAATACTTACAACACCTTTATCATCCCAGGTAACATCAGTATGAAGTTTTAATTGTTCTAATAATTTATTTACATTTTTTTGCATAGTTTTAGGTACAGTTATAATTACATCATCATCAGGTATTGGTTTTAATACATCTGTATTATATGTAGGTGCTTTAAAAGGTTTACTACTATCTACAGCTTGTTCTTTAAAACTATTATATTTTAACATATATTCACCAAACTTATGCATTTTATCTGTATTAGATATATTAGGATTAGCCATTAATTCGTCAATATTTTTTTGTATATCTACAGTTTGTATTATTTCTGGTTTCGGTGGTAATTTAGCTTTTTGATATAAACGTAATCTTTTTAATTCTTCTACATGTGCCTCAGGCACTAATACCATTTTATTCATATTGTTTTTTCAATTTTAGATTGTGTACTATCAATTAATGTATTTATTAATTGCGGCGTTATTATTTTACGTTTACGTTTAGTTGATATAGTTTTATCGGCTAATAAACGAATATCCTTACTCCAATGCTTTAAAGATGCTTTATGACTCTTATTCATGTTAACACTACCCTTTAAAACATTATGACAACATTCACATATACATTTTATTAAACATTTATCACAACGTTTTATTATATTACGTTTAAATGTATCAGGTGTATTACGTAAACCTAAAAATAATTTTCCATATTTCCTTATTAAAGGCTGCTTACGTTTAAACGTTTTCATGATAACTTATAATATGATAATGACTATATTATTTACATATTATTTATTTATACCTAAAGGTTTTTTAAAAATTTTATACCTAAACGTTTTACAATATCGTTAACACCATCTGCTATAATAGGTGTTAATAAACCAGCACCTAATGCCATTAAAGGTAATGGTATAAAACCACCTTTTTGATTTCTTCGACTTCTACGTCTATTTTTATGTATTTTATGAGCTTTATGACGTCTTTTCATACAACGTTTTCCCGCCATGATACTTTTATGTTAAATGAATATATAATTATATAACTTCTATATTTATAATATTTTCAAATATATTTTTTTATAAATAATCCTAAATCTTTAGCCGTTATACCACCACCTTTTTTATTAATAGTTTTATGTAATTTTATTAATTTACGTAATTTAATTTTACGTTTATTAGACATAGAACGTTTTCTACGTTTTCTACCCATGATAATATAACATTAAATGAAAATATAATAATAATATATAGTATTTATAACCATTTATATAAAATATCTGATAAACCTATAAGACCACCATGTTGATTTTTACGTTTATTTTTATATTTTCTTTTATAATGTAATTTAATAAAAAAAATTACGTTTTAATTGATATTTTCTAGCCATTATATTTATAAGTATTGCGATAAATATTCAATATCATTTGTTGTTTCAAACGGTTTTTCGGTTATATTATTCCAATTAGTTAATAATGGTGATGTATAATTTTTTGTAGGTGTTATACGATTTAGAAATGATGTCATAGACGGTAATTTAACTGTATTAGGTTGTTTATTTAACGGTAACCAAGCTAAAGGTCTACTAAAGCCATAGTCATTAGCTAATGAAGAAATGTCTGGCTAAAACCTTCAGGTGTATTTATACCTAAAGATGTTGAAGGACTTGTAATAGGTGTTAAATCTTGCATTATAGTACCTATAGGTTCTTCAAATGAAACTCTTTGTTTTTTTGCTTAACAGCTTTTTTAGTTTTTTCTTTAACTATTTTAGTTTTATTAACTCTTTTTTTAGTTTGTTTTGGCATAGATATTTTATTATCTATTATAGCATTAGCTATTGATATAAACCATTTCATTAAACGATTATCTCCTTTTGCTAATAATTGTTCACGTTTATCAGGATTTTCTTCCTTTATTAAACGGTTTATTAAATCGAATATAGTCATATTTAAATGTATATTCTAACACCTGATCCGTCTATATGTGGAAAATATGTTTTTAATCTATATTTTTCGTTAGTTAATGGATGAACGTCAACCAATAAATAACCGTATGGAGCTTCTGTAGCATTATTATATGCTTCAGCTAAATGTTTTATTTGGGTTTGCCTAGCTAAAACTACTATTTGACCTTTATCTCTACTATTTTTAAATAATATTAGATATTTCGAATTTAAATTTATCGTTCTAGAATTTTTATTTTGTTGATATAAATTTTGCGTTATGTATACGCATGTAGCACCTCTATGATGACCTTTTCTTGTAAACCATGATACAATTTTATCTTCATAATCGGTATTCATCATATCATCGAATATAATCATATAAGGTTCTTCCGTATTTGTGGGGAAATAATTATCATCATCAGCCGGTATACCTTCTATAAATTCTACTAAACCTTCTTTATCATCATTTTTAACATCTTCATATTGAATTTGCCATTCTTTATAACACCAATATACACGACTAATAGATTTATCGAATAAAATATTTATATTTTACTATCTTACCAACTGTAACCGTTTTACCACTACCACTAGGACCGGCTACAAAAATATTACTAGGATGTTGAAATATAACATTATCCATTATTTTAGATCGATAACAAAAAAGAATTATATACAGTTTTGATTATGTTTTTATTTTAACAAAATTTACATGGCATGTTATTACGCAATATAAACAAAAAAGCACTTAATACGTACTTAACTATGACGTACGTTTATAGTAAACAAAATACTTATAACTAAGAATACGTGCAGACTTACATGTTATAAAGCTATGACGTAATATTTATAGACCAATAATATTAGCTATACACAATGATTGGTTAACTGCTTTAAAGTGCTTTTAAATAATAAAAACTTATAAAACAGTTAACTTTTCTATATATTAATTAAAACAAGTTTTGTTTTGTATCTTTATGCTACTATAAGTTTACAAAAATGGAAGATATTTTGAGTAAATGTATGGTTGAAAATGGTCTACCAATACTAGATAATAAGATATTTGATACTTATAATCTAGAAAATGAGGTAAAACCTTATGAACCTACTAACGATGATATATTTAAAGATATATTGATCGAAATGAAATTAGCTAATTATAATTTTACTTATATGAGAGCTTCTTTAGAAACTATTGTTGAACATAATAAAACTA
Source organism: Archivesica marissinica (assembly GCA_014843695.1). NCBI lineage: Eukaryota > Metazoa > Mollusca > Bivalvia > Venerida > Vesicomyidae > Archivesica > Archivesica marissinica. The sequence continues at coordinate 59,117,328 of CM026401.1, forward strand.
TATCCAAATTAATGGAAGATAAACGTTTAATTTTTGTTCCTGAAGAAATGAAAGTACCAGTTAAATTCACAACTTGTGATACATTAGAAATTCCAAAAATTACAATCCCTAAATATAAGCATAATGATACAAAAGAAAAACGTTCTAGAAAACGTAAACATGGTGAATCATTTAATAATGAAGATAGTAGTATTAATTATGTTAGTAATACGAAATATCCGCCTATTGGTAAAAAGAATATTACGATGAAAGCTCCAAGAAAACATTAAACATCTTCAAAGTGAGTATTACATATATCTTCAGCCAATACATTACGTATTACATCAATTATATGTTCCATATTATTTTTATAATTTAAAATTGTAACCGGTATTTGTTCATTAGCTAACCATTCCATATGATATCTATGTAATATATTTAAATAGTCTATATCTAATTGATCTTCTTCAGGTCTTTTACGTCTTCTTATTCTTTGTAGACATATATCTAGTGGCGTATTAATATATAAAATATGATCAGGTTTTCTCATACTAGTAAGCATATTTTTGTATACAGCCAATTGACAGTCTGACATTGTATTATTATCCATACAATATCTAGTAAATACATTTAAACAACTATTTTGAGATCGTTCATAAATATGATTGCCTGATTTACCATTTATTTCACACAACTTTTTTCTATGACTTTCTAAAGTTGTTATTTGTAGAGGAAATGCATAATTTATAGGATCTTTTTTACCAAGAAATAATAAATTATAATCTTGTTCACGACCATGTACACATGTCCATTCACTTATCCTTTCAGGATAAATATAAGTATTACTAAAAGTAATAGCTACACGTTTTAATATTGTACTTTTTCCAGCTCCTATATTACCTTCTATGGAAAGTAACATATTTAAATAGTCATAAAATATCTTATAGGATATTTATAATCGTGTATTTTTATATAATTATATTTACACTTATTACAATAATAAGTTGTTCTATCGTATAATTTGCAATTACATATTATACATCTTACTGGTTGTAAGCGTTTATTATAATGATTCATTATTCGTTGTTTATATACACCATATCTAAAATGTCTATTTCTTTTTATTGTCTTTATCTTCAAATGTATCTAATATATCTAAATATTTGCGTTTTCGTATATCTTTAGTATTCTTCTTTAACTTCTTAATTTCGTTCTTTTTATTTCCTGATTTTTCAACTTTCAATAGTGATTTTCCTAGCCATTCATCATCATCATCAGTAATAATTATAGTATTATCGGTATCTGTATCTGGAAGTTCTTGTAGATTTAGCATAGCTTGTTGATTAGGTGTAGATTCGTCTTGATTATCATCGTTAATATGTGTATTTATCTCGCATTTAGATGAAAAATGTCCAGGCATATGACATTTATAACATAATTTAACTTCAGGACATACTACGCTTAAATGATCAATACCACCACAATTTGAACATAACATTAATTTACAATAATTAGCGTAATGACCTTTCTGTTTACATTTATAACATGTAATAGCTTTTAATTTTTCATCATTAGGACATGAAACTGGATAATGGCCTATGTTATTACATTTATAACATAGGCATTTACCCTCAATATAAGTTTCTTTAGTATGTCATATTTGATAACATAACATACATTTTGAAGCTTTACATTCTGTTGCATAATGTCCTAACTCCTTACATTTTGTACATTTAGCTGCTTTCAAATATTGCGATTGAACAAATTGTATTTTAGCTTTTGAAGCTTTACAATTAGCTGAACAATGTCCTAATGTGTTACATTTGTAACATCTATAGTTAGTGAAGTCTCGAGAGTCCATATTTATTGGTATTATATTTAATAATGTAGTTACATACTGATAAACGGCTTCTTTTATACTTTTTATCAACCTATATATGGTATATAAGCTAAAATATTTATATTTTTCTTATTAAAATTTAACGATGCCTTTAGTACCATATTCACAATCTTCGGAAGATGAATCATCCGAAAATGAATCATCTGAAAATGAATCTTCTGGAAATGAAGATTCTACATATGAAATATTAGAAAGAAATGTTAGACGTTCTCGTAAATTTAAAACATCTAGTAGAGTTTACGATTTAATTATCGATGGTGGTAAACGTTATACACCATCGATATTTAACGATATAGTTGATGATTTAAAGAGATACGGAAATGTTGATAATAACGATAAAATTAGAATATCTGTGACACATCCAACATTAGGATTTGGTATACATATACCATTCGCTACTGCTTCAACAGTTACGGGGAATAATATATTAAGTGAAATTCAAAAAGTGGCTCAAAGTAATAAAACTTTTAAAATGGAAGATAAAGGTTTACGTTTAGAAATGACACATACTATTATACCAGGAGGTTCTAGAAGACGTAATATGCATCATGGTAGTCATATTGATAATATGTGTAAAAAAAAGAAATCAATAGTTACAATTAAAAATTATACAAATAGTACATGTTTTGCTAGAGCTATTTGTGTTTGTATAACACATGCTAAAAAAACTAATACAACAGAATGGAAACTTCAATGGAATAATATTAGACGTTCTAATAAACCAACACAATCTAAAAAAGCTAAAGAATTATTAACCGCTTGTGATATATCTAATGATATAGAATGTGGTAATGTTCAATTTAAAATAATGAGTGAACATTTAAAACCTTATTATAAACTTAACATATGGGATCAACATGGAACTTTAATTTATAGATCTCCATATAATACTGGAACATCTATACATTTATATAATCATCATCATCATTTTGATTCTATAATCAATATTTGTGGCTTTAAAGGTCGAAGTTATTATTGTGATCCTTGTAATGTATTTTATAGTACAATAAGTAAACATAGATGTTCTGAAATATGTGTTTGTTATGCAAAAGGATTATGTCCTTATGTTATAACTAAACTATGTACAGATTGTAAACGTAAATTTCGTAGTGATATATGTTATAATAATCATAAACGTATTAAAAAAACGACTAATATATGTTCACAAGTTTATAAATGTAAAAAATGTGATCAAACAATAATAGCTACTAATAAAAATCATATATGTTTAAACTCTAGAAAATGTAAATATTGTAAACAAATTGTAGGAGCTAATCATGATTGTTTTATTCCTAAATATAATAAGGAGACTGTTATTGAACAAAAATATATTTTTTATGATTTTGAATGTATGTTTCTACCTACAGGCGAACATTCACCTAATTTTTGTGTTGCTCATAAAGTATGTAATATTTGTATAACGAAACCTATAAATGATTATTGTAGTTGTTCTAAAGAATCGAGACAAAAAAAATTCTCAGGTTCTTCGACATTAGTAGATTTTTGTGCTTGGTTATTTCAACCATCTCATAAAAATGTTTGTGCTATTGCTCATAATTCTAAAGGTTACGATGCACAGTTTATACTTAGACATCTAATACAAAAAGGTACTTGTAAACCTTCCATTATTATGAGAGGTAATAATATAATATCTTTAAAATGTTATGGAGTTACACTTATTGATTCTTTGAGTTACTTACAAATGCCTTTATCAGCATTTCCTAAAACTTTTGGTATACTAGAATTATCTAAAGGTTATTTTCCATATTGGGCTAATACAGGTAAATATGATGGTTATATAGGACCTTATTTACCATTAAAATGGTATAAACCGGGTATGATGAATCCTGATGCTAGAACATTATTTTTAAAATGGTATAATCTTAAAATTTCTGAAAAATGTATTTTCGATTTTGATCTTGAAATTCGTTTATATTGTATATCAGATGTTGATATCTTAAGACGCGGTTGTGGTTTATTTATTAAATTATTTATTGAAAAAGAAGGTCTTATTCCATTTACAGAAGCTCTAACATTACCTGGTGCTTGTAATAAAACGTGGAGAAAAAACTATCTACCCGAATATTCTTTAGCTATTATATCCGATGCTGGTTATCCAAATAAATGTTGTTATTCTATTAAAGCTATTAGATGGCTTCAAGGTGAGAGTTTTAAACTAAAACTTAAAATTAAACATGCTTTAAATGGTGGTGAACATAATATTAACGATATGTATGTTGATGGTTTTTGTGAACAAACCAATACTGTTTATGAATTTAATGGCTGTTTTTTTCATGGATGTATTTATTGTTATAAATCACGTAATATCGTTAATCCATATTCAGCTAAAACTATGGATGCTTTATATAAAACAACTGTTAACAGAACAGATAAATTACGTAAGTTAGGCTATACCGTTATTAATATGTGGGAATGTGTATTTGACCGATTATGTAAAGCCGATATTGAATATAGAACTTTTATTTCTAAATTTTGGGAACATCTAGAACCTATTAGACCTAGAGATGCTTTATACGGTTGAAGAACTAATTCTGTTAAAATATATTATAAAACTAAACAAAATGAAGAAATAAAATATGTAGATGTATGTAGTTTATATCCTTACGTTAATAAATATAGAGAATATCCTATAGGTCATCCAGATATATTAACTTCTGAAGAAATAAATATTGAAAATATTACTCAATATAGAGGTATAATAAAATGTAAAATATTACCACCACAAGATTTATGGTTACCTATTTTACCTATTCATTGTAATAATAAAATGGTATTTCCTTTGTGTATGAAATGTGCCTCAGAAGATATAGCTGATTGTAATCATAATATAAATGATAGATGTTTAATAGGTACTTGGACTATGGTTGAAATAATTGAGGCTATTAAATTAGGTTATAAAATTATTACAATCTATCAATTATGGTCTTGGAAAATATGGTCAGATAGTGTATATTCAGAATATATAAATACATTCTTAAAAATTAAACAAGAAGCCTGTGGTTATCCTTCATGGGTAAAAAATGTAGATGATGAAATTAAATTTAAAGAAGATTATTTTAAGGCTGAAGGCATTTTATTAGATTTAGTAATTAAAAATCCTGGTTTAAGAGTATTTGCTAAAGCTATGCTAAATTGCCTTTGGGGTAAAAATGCTCAAAATAATACTATGACTGAAACTGAATATATTAGTGATATTCAATATTTCTTAGAACTAATGCAAAATCCTGATATTACCGTACATTCTTTAGAACTTTTTGATCATTGTCATTTTCTATTAGCTTCATTTACGGATAAAAATAAAGAATATTTACCACATGAATCAGCTAATGTACCTGTAGCCGCTCATGTTACAGCATATGCACGTTTAGTATTATATGGAGAAGTTAAAAAATTAGGTAAAAGAGTTTTATATTTTGATACCGATAGTTGTCTTTATATTAAACGTCCAGATACTTATGATATACCTATTATTAATGGACGATTAGGTTGTTGGGCTGATGAAGTACCAACAGGTAAAATTATTGAATATGTAGGTTTAGGACCTAAAAATTATGGTTATAAATATATAGATTCTGATGGTTTAACTATTACTAAGTGTAAAGTTAAAAGTATAACTTTAGATTATAATACATCAGAAATCGTTAATTTTGATTCTATGGTTGAATGTGCTAATGATCGTGAAAATTATGCAACAATTATACATTATGATTCAAAAATTAAAAAGAATCGTGATAGAACTGTAACTAGTGAAAATCGTACAAAATTATTTCGTTCTGTTTATACTAAACGCGTTATAGTTGATAAATTTGATACCATACCATTTGGATATAAATACAATTGATAATCTTATATTTATTCAGTAATCATGCCTATCGTACATAAAAATAACGTTATCTTATTCTATGGTACACCATTTAGTAATATGTATAAATGTTCTTTTAAAGATAAGTTTAACATTACATTTAATTGTGTTGAACAATATTATCAATACTATAAATGTATTACTTTTGGTAAAGATATATTAGCTAAACAAATACTTAATGAATCTTCACCTTTTAAACAAAAACAATTAGGTGGTACATATTTTAATAGTTTTAATTCTAATTTTTGGAATGAAAAACGTTTTGAAGTTATGTTCTTAGGTAATATGTATAAGTATCAACAAAATGAACATTTATTAAATATACTTTTTAAATACAAAAAATTGTAAATTAGGTGAAGCTAATTCTCATGATTTATTTTGGGGTATTGATTTAAATCTATACGATCCTAGTGCTCTTATTATTTCAAATTGGTATAGTGAAAATCAATTAGGTTTAGTTTTAACAAATATTAGATACTGGCTTTCACAATCTCTAACTAATACAGATAATTTATAAAGAATGTACACTTAAGTGTTTTATAAGTGTTTTGTTTACTAACATTTTTAAAAAACCTTCATTGGCTAATACATATAAGTGTTTTTTCAAGTGTTAAGTTTATGGGCTGTCTTTAAGCATATATATATTTCGTTTAACTCTACCATTCTTCATATAGTTTCTTATAAACTATTTACGCACTGTTAACTTTGTTGTTAATGGATTTTTATTTTTTAATGGATACATTTTAAAGCAGCATTACATCGTATGACATAAAATATATTCGAAAAAATCAAATTTTACGTATGGGTAGCAATGCCGCAACACATTCTTATATTATAAATTGTATAATTATGTTCAATTAGTAAACCGTGTTTTTTGCAATAAAACAAACTCGAAACCGAAAGTAGGACTTTCCAAGTCGAACAGGTCACGCGCATTTATTTACAATCGGAACCGGATGTACATTCGGGATGAATCGTTCGCCTTCGGCAATGATGAAAAAACGTGGTATTTTGTCGTCCATTTTCCAGCAACAACTATTATCAGTAAGTTGAAACGGCCTCAATTAGTATTACAATGTATCTCAAATGATGTAAATGTGATTGGGTTTTAATTGGATATCGTGCAAAATGTTTCATATGCCGAATAAGTATTAAATTAATGTGAAACCACCTCGGAAGTCATTGGGGGGCGCATATGGGGTATTTTAACAAATCATTATAAAGATGCAGAATGTAGGTATCAAGTATCTGGATCATATTTATTAATTAATAGATTCGTGTGGGGCGGGGAGGGCTTACATATCCTGTTTTTATTGTGGCTAAAGTGCATTTCAAGTATTTAGTTTATAAAAAAATATTTTAGCTCGATTGCGAAACATGTTAATTGTTATTAAACTTATATTAATCACTCTCGAGACCTCATTCCTGATGGAATCCATCGCCACGAGGGAGAGAGAAGAGGCAACGTGGAATTTAAATGCCTAGTCTAAGGGCATAATCGTAACGGCTCCAGCGTGGCTCGAACTCCGGACCTTTCTTCCGTGGGCCAGCATCGCATTTGGAATTGAACGGTCCCAGGTGTCATTGAGCAAGGCACCTTACACAAATGGCTTAGTACTGTTTAACCGTTTAAGTCGGCTAAACCTGCCCAGGACAACATAATAGGGGTTTGACATTAATGGAACATACATACAAATTGGTTTGTTTCGGAAAATGTCGCGCTTGCCCGGGATTCATACATGGTTTACCACTATAATGTGTGGCGTGCGTGGTCCAGTGGTAGAGCATCGGATTTGGAATCGAACGGTCCCGGGTTCGATACTCGGGTCAGGGCCTGTATGTAGTGTCATTGAGCAAGGCACCTCACACACATTGCTTAGTACTGGTTAATCGCTTATGCGGTTAAGCCTGCCCCGGAAAACATGTCTAAGTCCCCGATAGGGGTTTGACATTAAATGAACATACATACATAATATTACTGAGGCGACCACAGGCGAGAACTGTTTATTGCCCGGTACCGAACCTAGTTGACCACAGCTGGCACAAGCTACATTGAATATATACGACTTAGTATATACATATATTACATGTCGTCTATTGTTGCAACCGTATATAATAATGAACATGTATTATTTACTTTTCACAGCTATTATAGTGAAAAGATGGAGAAGAACTTGGCAGGGAGGTAAACGTGCAGAGGGGTTGTGGTAGAGGTGGCAAAGAGGAAGTTCTAGGAGTAGAAGTATATGAAGAGGTATTTATGAATGTTCCATTTTTGTCGACACAAGCGATTGACCAATACTAAGCACTTTGTATGAGGAGCCTTGCTCAATGACACTACATTTGTTCCGTGACCGAGTATCGAACCCGGAACCCTTCAGGCTGTCTATTCCAAATCTGGCACTCTACCATGGGTGTCACACAATTAAATACACATTCCAGCTTTGTCTTATAACTAACATATCTAAACCATCAAAGCATCAGTAGCAACATAGCTTTTTGTTGTTTTTGCAATACCTTTGATGATGTTTGCTGTGCAGACATACATGGCCATTATAATACAGTATTGTGCGCGAGATGTAGTCCTTTTAGACAGTACATTTGCTCAATCGGATGCGTATCAATGATATAAAAAGTGTTCTTCACTGAATCATGGATGTCACACAGGGCCACATCACACATCCAGTGAGTGACGCACCATCACAGTGAAGTCACATTGTTTGTTTAAAATGTTTTAATAAGATACTGTATTTTTTTCTTAATGGGATTCTGGCTGTTTATTTATGTACCTCATAGAAAATTCATTGCATTTACAGGTTGTCATTGAGCACATGGGTGTTGAGAAGATGCAGAATCTGGTACTCAATGATCAATCTCCACCACCATAACCAGACCTCTACAACCAGCTGTTAGTACACAATATTGGTACAGGTGTGGACATTGCAATGCAATGAGATGGGGGCAGACTTGAACAAATAGTGTGGATGTCTGCCCAGCAACTGCATTTCAATGCGCAACGTAAGAATATATTCCAGTCATATATAGAGTATCAGTCAAATATGACTGTGCCAGTGCAAGTCATAAATGTTTGGATGATATTTGCATCACTTAAAGTGTTACAAATGGAAGTTGATTGTGTGTGTATTTTACGAATATTTAACATCGCTACCTGTTGCCCATATGATCTACACCTCTTGAAGAGATTAGTGATATTAGTGGATTGTGCAATGATACATACAGAGTCTCCTCTGCCTCGTTTACGTGAACGGTTTTGAGTCTTATCCGAAAGACTATGATGCGAGTCATTTTAGTATGGTATAGTGGTGAGTTTAACCTGCGTGTTTAACCACTGGACCGCTACATAATTGAAGTTGATTCTGATCACACATTATTATTCACTTGTTTATAAGTAACCTCACGTATATAGTTGTGGCTGTCCGATTAGCGCAGTGGTTAATGCGCTCGCTTCTCACAAATGCAACCCGTGTTCGATCCTCACATTTGGAAGTATGTGAGATGGTACGGTGGTCACCAGATCAGACAGGTAACCAGATCAGACAGGTGGGTTTTCTCCGGGTACTCTGGTTTCCTCCGACACGAATGACCACAAATACTCAAGTCATCCGCTCAAACAAGAGTGATTAATACAAGATGTTACAGCTTGTTTCCCAGTCATTGTTATATAAATAAAGTTTAAACTTAACCTCATACAGTTGTCACAGGTGAGCTTCCATTGGACATCATTGATATACCTCATCCCCCCTCCCTTATGTCATAATGTTAATTGACGAAACTTCCAACATTTTAAAAATCATCTTTAATATCAGAAACCATAATTCTCTTCTCAGATAATGTGGCTAGTGGATATGTATACTAGCTGTGTTGCAACTATAAGCATTCATTGGGCGACCTGTTGTGTTAAACTAGCATTAAATAGAATACAAATAGTGTAAAGCATTGTTTATTTTAATGTCACCCTTATTGAAAGGGCCAGCCATTTCTTGCGAGGTTCAAACTTTCAACCTCCTGCTACATATGTGGACGCCTTAACCACTATGCCATGGAGAATATGCGAACGTTCCAGATACTGTGTTTGTATAACCCTTTGAACTCTGGTGAGCACACAGAGGCCTTCAAAAGTTCATGGTGCTCTTGTTTAAATTAACAACTAATACGAAATGTCAATAATACATTCAGGCTTTTGATGATAATTTACTATTGTTTCAGATTGAACGGTTGATCCTAGACGGACAGGTTCTGACATTGTCTTCGGTATTACATGGAAATGTTGGGACGCAATGGAATATACGTATGGAAATGTTGAGACGCAATGGAACAAACTAATAACCAATCTTAATGAAATGAATTGCTGCATAATCATCTCGAATAAAAGTGCATTAAATGCCAATTGTTCTCTTTTATATCTTTGTTTCAAATAAAGTTTTAGTTTGAGGGGGAGATAAGTTAGTCAGTAATCCTCGAATCATGTTGACTCATCACAGTTTGTTCTGTCCGTTTTTCTTCACACTGCATAGTGTCTGGATATGATTGGCATTATCGCATATATATCCATACTATTTTGGTTCTTTCACAACATAACGTGTCCAGTTGTTGCTATATTCTACATAGCCTGTAAATAAAATACAATATCAATAATACTGGTACTAAACCTAACTAGAGACAGTTTACCCTGACAAACCAGACAATGGTTAAAATTATCGTCAAACTACTGATCTGGTTGTGTACGAAGCAACTGTTGTGTAAATGAGTTATCACACAAGTTAGTATTGTAAGCTGGCCTAGTTTTACACAATGATCCCATTTTAACTCGGAAGTTTATATGAAGCTATTGACAGAGTGCTACATCCACTATCTGTCTGCAACACCCACTATATCTCCATAGATGAGTATCTAAGGTAGTCGGTCACCTGCTTCTCAACTATATAGGTTCAAATTCCACTGGTGGTGTCCAATTATATCAGGTTGGTGGTTTTACAAGGTGCATGAAATAATGCTCAGAGGGCACCTGGATATATAAGCTGTTCTGCTGTCGGTAATATACAAATTTCAGAATGACCATAAAGTCTAGATAGGCCTGTAAACAGTGTTTTACAAAATGTCACAAATACATCTATAAAACATGAAAAAGTTGGCAGTTTCTTACGGAGGTCGTGCACCAAAGTACTGGTTAACTGCTGGAGCCTGCCCAGGAAAGGTGTTGTTAGGTAAACTGCCCGCCAGCGATATAGCCCAAAATGGTGCTGATGCAGGTGTAAACCCGAAATATAACATCTATAAAACTAGAGAATAGCACTTGGATTGCTGGTATTTGACAAAAGATTAGCATGACCCCGATTCAACATTGAAAGGTCAAACACATGGTATTGTTTATTTGACAGTTCATACGAGGTTTCCTACTATAGAAATCAATTGGAGTGGACTCGTCGCTGATCACACAGACATTTGACCGAATTCACACACAATCGTACATCCGCAAACATCCACAAAGTCTTATCAACATAATTTTGAGACACCCTGTCCTCAGACAGACGTAGCTATAAACATTAGCACCCATTCCTATCGCATGGTTAATTATTTATTGATGGAAAAAAACATATTACATTCTTCAAGTAATATGAACATTTCTTTAGGTGGTGGCATATTCACGACCCTTTGAGGAGGGTTATATAGTGTCCAAAGTATCGATACATAGTCGATAGAATAAACTATTACATGGTCATTCAGGCATTATAAATTTATACCTGTTTATATAATAAATTAAATAAGGTGTGAGAATCTGGTCTATTAAAATAAAATAATTAATATGCGACACAACTGCTTTAGTGTAGATTCAATGTATTAATGAAGTTACCTTATGAATGATCTCTCTGTTATTCAATATTGTGGTGTTTGCATCCTCGTTCATCTTGTGGACACTCGACAGTACCCTGATGTCTTCAATAATACACAGTTCTGATCCAATTCTGCAACAAGAATGACACATACCCATAACAATTCTTAATTTTAGCTGGGTGAATATCTTATCTAGTTTATTCAAATTGCTTGATTGCGAAACAAGTTATTTCATCATTAGTTTAATTGATATCGCTGCCTCATCCCCTTAATGGAACACATTGTCACGAGGAAGAGACAGTGTTGATTTAAACGGCTTCACTACATACATCATCACTATGGTTCTGGAGGGCGCAAACTCACACCATTATGGTATATTATTAAAACCTTGTGGGTATGCAAACTCACAAAATGAAATAGGTGTTAATTAGATTCCTGGCAAAAAGAACCACAAATGCCTAGCAGACCATCTGTTAACCCTTTCCGTTATAGAGATTTAGGTTAATATACTATTATATCTCCATACAAACGACAGCCATTTAGCTATCATGCAGTGGATAAGAAGCCTCCATAGATATTACTGGGACTACATGATAGTCTGGCCTTTATTATGAACATTGGTTTGGCTACTACATTGTCAATGTATGTCGCATTGGTAATGGCGTCAAGAGGTGCTTCTATGAGGGAATGGGTTAAGGTACAAATATGTAATTTGCAGTTGTCCCTAAACAAAGACCCCCCTGTTCAAGCAGGTTGTCAACCCTGCCCCACCGTGGCCATTTTAGAAAGGTGTATGGTAAGTGGAGTAACATGTAGATGTGTTGCCAGAAATAAACCCACCAAAAATGCAAACTGGTTTTGACGCCCCCCCCGACAAAAGAACGTCCAAAGGGGGGCGGGGCTATTTTTTTCGAATAGCCTTTAATGCATGAGAATCAGTAATAGAAATGTATACAATGATTCGTAATAATTATGTATCAATCTTTCTTATAGCACAGTCTTTGATATTGCTAAACACCATTTCCCACTTGTCTCCTGCATGTATATATTACATTTAGAATTAATAGCGTATTAACTGTAAAAACAAATACATGCATTGTTACTTTGAAAGTATCAAAAGTATTACAAGCACAACCAATTTGGTATTTACGAACATATATAGTCGATAAAGTAACTGTCTTCCTCCTCAAATATGTCTTTGTTTTATACCCCGTGGGGAGCCCCATAAATTATAACGATGTTTGTAAACAAGTATACATCCAGTTTGTCCACTGACATATACCATAGTATGTTGATTTTAACCGCTACAATGATTAAACAACTACTGGTAGTTATAAGATACATCGTTAGTGCTCAAAACTAAATAATTCTTACAAAATAAAACGTAGCAACAAACCTTGCGTTTAGTAGATAATATGCGACGGAATTTTGGTGAATTTCAATGTCTTTGTCTTTCTAAATCCTCCACATTTGCCCCACGTTGTCTGTTTTAATTGAATTACTTGATATGTCGATTCATAACCACTGTTGTATAGGTTCATGCAAGGGGTTTGACATTAATGGGACATACGTACACTTCTGTCATGTTCAACGTGCTTTTCTACATCCGCTATTTCACGCATGCGCGTTGTGCGTGTTTACATTTTGGTTTGTTGATCAACAAAATCGCGTATACGACGGTTTAAATTTATTGGAATGTTATGGTTTCTGAGCGACTATTTCGATTTTTGTAAACACACACCCATTAGTATTTACATTTTACACAAAACATCCTTAATTACGATGTAATGCTGCTTTAAGAATTAATAGGTATGAAATGTTTTAAGTAAATATTTTTTTTTGCTGAACTATTTGATAGACTTTATATAATACAGCATAAGGATATGTTTATATTATAATGTCGATATTATATGAATTATGGTGCGAAGAATGTTCTATATGCTTAAAAACTGATAAAGATTTCTTTTTTATTAACAAATTTTTATGTAATCAATGTTTATGTAAATATAGAATTTGTGAATCATGTGTTATTAGATTATCTAAATGCCCATTTTGTCGTAACGATTATAATTTAAATAGTATTAATGAAGCTCTATATATTCATCATTATATTATAAATGAACAAAGAAAACCATACTATTTAGAACATATGACTTTAGGTATATTAAAGATTATATTAAAGATTATTATTGTAATAATTATATTTTATGAAATATGGCTAAACGTCATATTAGTACTACAGCTGAATTTTATGAATTATGGGGAGAAAAATGTTCTCTATGTTCAAGTATTGATCAAGATTATTATTTTATTAATAAATGTTTATGTACTTCTTTAATTTGTGAAGTTTGTATCAATAATTCAACTAAGTGTACATTTTGTAATTGTACATATAATTTTACAAACATTCAAAAATCATTTAGGCCATTTCGTATATTGAAAAGTTCAGAATATTTATATATGCCTTCATCTACAGATTTTACATTATATGTAGCTGAAACTTTTTTAACTTAAATATGAATAAATATTTTTTTCATCACGATCATATTGTTTCTACTAATAATGGATTACATTATTCTAAAGTATTTTTAGGTTTAGATACTGATGTTTATACCGATATGATAAATGATGAAATAAGTTTACATTGTAACTCGGATATTAATTTAAATAAAATTACATTTAAACATATATTAATATTAGATGGTACATTATTTAATGATCATTATGGAATGCTTTTTGAAAATGCTCGAAAATATTTAGGAATTGATTATATATAGACATTCGTATAGAGGTAATTGGTAATTATGGAAAATCAAATACATTATCCTTCATCTGCAAATGAAGCTATTGTAAAGGATTTTAAACATTATGAAATATATAAACAAGACTTAATAGAATTACGTGATTGTGAACATACTTTAAAGTGTGAAAAGTGTAAACTAAATGTTTCTTTAAAAATACAAGAATGTGATGACAATGACTATTATTTAAATATTGATTCATATGATGTGAATCCATTTTTTCTTGGATATTCTTCAAAAAACTTTAAAGGAATATTACGTGATGGTAAACTTCTAACCATTGAAGATATTCAAATTACAGAAAGATACAATTTCGATTTCAATGTAAAGGCAAGAGACGGGACAACTATATGCATACCTTATAAAGACGTCAGAAGTAATCCTATGGAAAAAGATGTCGGATACTATATCAACAACAACCACAGATAAAGACATTTGTACATTAGAAAACATCATCTACAGAACTGCTTTAATACATACATTTCTTACTAATTGTGAAGTGAATCATGATATGAGTATTGATATTGTTAATACAATACTACATGCTAATTATTTTTATTCAGAATTTGTATACAACGTTGAAGTAATAAGTTATATGCTACATGAAGAAGCTGTGTGTTGGGATTATCAACATTTCAAAAACATTATTTTAGATAACGAGATAGTACCTGCATTATTATTTAATTGTTTTCATAAATATGAGGATTTATTGATAGAAGCTAAGAATGAGGCTGAAGAAAAAGTAATTGAAGAAATCATCCAAGACATCCGGAAAATAAATGTTACGAATTAATAAGTGTGAAAAAACATTAGAGACTTGTCAGGTTTCAATTCTTTGAACTACGTGGTGGAAAGTGTACTATATGTTTTAATATTACTGATTTCTTTTATATTAATGAATGTTTATGTAAAGATTTTATATGTATAACTTGTATGACTCAATTCGATAAATGTCCTTTTTGTCATAAAGATTTTACTGTTGAAACTTTAATTTATATAGATAGACTAAAAAAGAGACTTACTAAATAGATTTATGTTTTAATTCTTTAAAAGACAGTATGGATTTTTTAACATTAATAGATCCTTTTTACGAATTAAAAGATACTGAATGCGATATTTGTTTAAACGATAATGAGAATTTTTTTTTAAAAAATGAATGCTTTTGTAAATATCTTATATGTCAATGTTGTGCTACTAAATTAATTAAATGTCCTTTTTGTAGACATATTTATAGCGATTTTCTACAAATTTCTATTATTAATAACGCTTATATTTATAGAATTACCGATTTATTATTTCCTTTTCAATCTATTTTACTTAGTGCCGAAGAACTACATTACATGCAAAGAAATAATGAAAATTTACGTATAGCTGGATTTAGTTCTCGTTATGTTATAACCATTTAAATGGCTACATATTATGAAGTATGGAATAATGAATGTTCTATTTGTTTAAATAATAAACAAGATTATTATTTTAATAATCAATGTTTATGTACACATTTAATATGTGAACTTTGTATATCTAAACTTATTTCATGCCCTTTTTGTAGAAAACCTTTTAATAATTATATTATAAATATGTATCGTGTTGAAAAAATAAAACCTTTTGTTATATATAATAATACTTTTCATTTATATACTACTATAACTATTACACTTTTATATAATTTTCTTTATAATATTTTTGTTGTTTAATTATGGGTAAAATATCTATACCACCTAATATTAATGATGTACCTATAAAAAAATTTACATCTAATAAACCTAAAAAAATTATGTATTTTTGTCCACTTCTAGAAGATGATTTCTGTAGACAATTATATGATGAATATAATATTTCACAATTACATAGATTTAGTAAAGATCATTTTTCAATTACTTTTCCTTGTAATCCTATAATTAGAGAATTTAGATTACATAAATTGTTTACAGAATTATACGGTCGTAGCTGTATAAATCCACAATTATGTAAAATCTGTTGTAAAGTTAAACGTTTACATCATATGAATAAACATCAAATATATTGTGGTATATATTTTAACCCTAATTGTCAAAATTGTATAGATTATGCTAGTATATATGGTAAAGATGATTGGTTTGTTGATGATTAATCTGCGTTAGATAATAAGGTATCGAAAGTAAAATCATTATGTAAACTATAAAACATGTGTTCTTTCATTGTGTTTTCCCAAAGAAGAATATGACGGACCTACAGTAACCCCCTTTTCACAGTTTTTTTATCCTAGGACTTATTTGACGTGCACCGGACTTATATTAACCCCCTATTCACAGTTTTATATCCTAGGACTTATTTGACGAGACATTTTCTATGATGACACATGATGTCAAGTTCATTTGTTTTTCGGAGATAAAAAATCACTGTGTAGGGGTGTTCAAATAAATCTGAAAAAGTACAAAAAAGAACATGTGGAATGCTTTGGAGTGACATTGCTTAAATGTAATTACATTTACAATAATGTTATCAGCGAAACTATTGAAATGAAACACGAACGCTTGGAAATTCCTGGTATCGATCTCGGTACCTCAATGCGGATCACGGGCGGACGGCAAGCGAACCATTACAGACACTTTAACAAAATGAGGCATTCTATATTTCTGTACAGTTTATTTGCCAGTGTACAGATTATCTATATATACAACATAAATGTTAAATATCATA
This sequence comes from Archivesica marissinica, assembly GCA_014843695.1. Taxonomy (NCBI): domain Eukaryota; kingdom Metazoa; phylum Mollusca; class Bivalvia; order Venerida; family Vesicomyidae; genus Archivesica; species Archivesica marissinica. The sequence continues at coordinate 59,134,426 of CM026401.1, forward strand.
CTTATTATACTAATTATATTAAGGAAAACGTTTTTAACACATCTATAATAATATAAAACATTTTGGCCAATGTGGGGGTCGAACCACGACATTCGCGTTATTAGCACGACGCTCTAACCAACTGAGCTAATCGGCCAAGATATAACAGCTAGTGGTTAAAGTATCAATGTAAATAGAAAATATAACGTGCTCGTAGTAACATAATTATGTACACTACACTTCACTAACATTAACAATATCTAGGGAGAAAACGGTAGCGTGGCCGAGCTGTCTTATAAGGCACCAGTCTTATATTAAGGAAAACGTTTTTAACACATCTATAATAATATAAAACATTTTGGCCAATGTGGGGGTCGAACCACGACATTCGCGTGGTTTAAGGCACCAGTCTCTTCGGAGGCGTGGGTTCGAATCCCACCGCTGCCATATTTTTGTTTCTGAACTATCTGGCCTTCAGTAAATTGACAATGACAATAACTGTACACGTAATTGGTCAAATATGTTCAATACCATTTATTGTTGTGAACAACATACAACCGTTCGTGGTAGCATGCCATAGCGGTGTAACGCGCTGATTTTAGGCACATGTCTCTTGGGAGGCGTATGTTCGAATCCCACCGCTGTCAGTGTTTTTAAATAACCACATATACAACATGCTGAATGAATAAATGGTGAATATTGATGACGATGATAGTAGTTTGCAAGCCTTGTATGTCACTGCGAACTGGTTTAGAAAATAGCTTAGAAACTTAGGTCATGTCGTAAATTGTTACATATCTTCATGACTTGACATGTGGCGACTATTATGGATTGCGCAGAAAGTAGCATCATAAACAAACGTGTCTATTATAAACTTGCATTTCCATATGTTTGACAAACAGAAGTATGTAACAGATTTTTAAGAAAATGTCCACTTGGAGAATCCGGGTATCGATCCCGGTACCTCTCACATGCAAAGCGAGCGCTCTACCACTTGAGCTAATCCCCCATACGTTTAATACAATGTCACAGCTACAGTATTATATCTTTGCAACTTAACATTTCATCTTTGTATCATTGACACTGATCAAGTTCATTTGTTTTTCGGAGATAAAAAATCACTGTGTAGGGGTGTTCAAATAAATCTGAAAAAGTACAAAAAAGAACATGTGGAATGCTTTGGAGTGACATTGCTTAAATGTAATTACATTTACAATAATTTTATCAGCGAAACTATTGAAATGAAACACGAACGCTTGGAAATTCCTGGTATCGATCTCGGTGCCTCAATGCGGATCACGGGCGGACGGCAAGCGAACCATTACAGACACTTTAACAAAATGAGGCATTCTATATTTCTGTACAGTTTATTTGCCAGTGTACAGATTATCTATATATACAACATAAATGTTAAATATCATACTTATTATACTAATTATATTAAGGAAAACGTTTTTAACACATCTATAATAATATAAAACATTTTGGCCAATGTGGGGGTCGAACCACGACATTCGCGTTATTAGCACGACGCTCTAACCAACTGAGCTAATCGGCCAAGATATAACAGCTAGTGATTAAAGTATCAATGTAAATAGAAAATATAACGTGCTCGTAGTAATATAATTATGTACACTACACTTCACTAACATTAACAATATCTAGGGAGAAAACGGTAGCGTGGCCGAGCGGTCTAAGGCGCTGGTTTAAGGCACCAGTCTCTTCGGAGGCGTGGGTTCGAATCCCACCGCTGCCATATTTTTGTTTCTGAATGACAATAACTGTACACGTAATTGGTCAAATATGTTCAATACCATTTATTGTTGTGAACAACATACAACCGTTCGTGGTAGCATGCCATAGCGGTGTAACGCGCTGATTTTAGGCACATGTCTCTTGGGAGGCGTATGTTCGAATCCCACCGCTGTTAGTGTTTTTAAATAACCACATATACAACATGCTGAATGAATAAATGGTGAATATTGATGATGATGATGATGATGATAGTAGTTTGCAAGCCTTGTATGTCACTGCGAACTGGTTTAGAAAATAGCTTAGAAACTTAGTTCATGTCGTAAATTGTTTACATATCTTCATGACTTGACATGTCGCGACTATTATGGATTGCGCAGAAAGTAGCATCATAAACAAACGTGTCTATTATAAACTTGCATTTCCATATGTTTGACAAACAGATGTAACAGATTTTTAAAAAAATGTCCACTTGGAGAATCCGGGTATCGATCCCGGTACCTCTCACATGCAAAGCGAGCGCTCTACCACTTGAGCTAATCCCCCATACGTTTAATACAATGTCACAGCTACAGTATTATATCTTTGCAACTTAACATTTCATCTTTGTATCATTGACACTGATCAAGTTCATTTGTTTTTCGGAGATAAAAAATCACTGTGTAGGGGTGTTCAAATAAATCTGAAAAAGTACAAAAAAGAACATATGGAATGCTTTGGAGTGACATTGCTTAAATGTAATTACATTTACAATAATGTTATCAGCGAAACTATTGAAATGAAACACGAACGCTTGGAAATTCCTGGTATCGATCTCGGTGCCTCAATGCGGATCACGGGCGGACGGCAAGCGAACCATTACAGACACTTTAACAAAATGAGGCATTCTATATTTCTGTACAGTTTATTTGCCAGTGTACAGATTATCTATATATACAACATAAATGTTAAATATCATACTTATTATACTAATTATATTAAGGAAAACGTTTTAAACACATCTATAATAATATAAAACATTTTGGCCAATGTGGGGGTCGAACCACGACATTCGCGTTATTAGCACGACGCTCTAACCAACTGAGCTAATCCGCCAAGATATAACAGCTAGTGATTAAAGTATCAATGTAAATAGAAAATATAACGTGCTCGTAGTAATATAATTATGTACACTACACTTCACTAACATTAACAATATCTATGGAGAAAACGGTAGCGTGGCCGAGCGGTCTAAGGCGCTGGTTTAAGGCACCAGTCTCTTCGGAGGCCTGGGTTCGAATCCCACCGCTGCCATATTTTTGTTTCTGAACTATCTGGCCTTCAGTAAATTGACAATGACAATAACTGTACACGTAATTGGTCAAATATGTTCAATACCATTTATTGTTGTGAACAACATACAACCGTTCGTGGTAGCATGCCATAGCGGTGTAACGCGCTGATTTTAGGCACATGTCTCTTGGGAGGCGTATGTTCGAATCCCACCGCTGTTAGTGTTTTTAAGTAACCACATATACAACATGCTGAATGAATAAATGGTGAATATTGATGATGATGATGATGATAGTAGTTTGCAAGCCTTGTATGTCACTGCGAACTGGTTTAGAAAATAGCTTAGAAACTTAGTTCATGTCGTAAATTGTTTACATATCTTCATGACTTGACATGTGGCGACTATTATGGATTGCGCAGAAAGTAGCATCATAAACAAACGTGTCTATTATAAACTTGCATTTCCATATGTTTGACAAACAGAAGTATGTAACAGATTTTTAAAAAAATGTCCACTTGGAGAATCCGGGTATCGATCCCGGTACCTCTCACATGCAAAGCGAGCGCTCTACCACTTGAGCTAATCCCCCATACGTTTAATACAATGTCACAGCTACAGTATTATATCTTTGCAACTTAACATTTCATCTTTGTATCATTGACACTGATCAAGTTCATTTGTTTTTCGGAGATAAAAAATCACTGTGTAGGGGTGTTCAAATAAATCTGAAAAAGTACAAAAAAGAACATGTGGAATGCTTTGGAGTGACATTGCTTAAATGTAATTACATTTACAATAATGTTATCAGCGAAACTATTGAAATGAAACATGAACGCTTGGAAATTCCTGGTATCGATCTCGGTACCTCAATGCGGATCACGGGCGGACGGCAAGCAAACCATTACAGACACTTTAACAAAATGAGGCATCCTATATTTCTGTACAGTTTATTTGCCAGTGTACAGATTATCTATATATACAACATAAATGTTAAATATCATACTTATTATACTAATTATATTAAGGAAAACGTTTTTAACACATCTATAATAATATAAAACATTTTGGCCAATGTGGGGGTCGAACCACGACATTCGCGTTATTAGCACGACGCTCTAACCAACTGAGCTAATCGGCCAAGATATAACAGCTAGTGATTAAAGTATCAATGTAAATAGAAAATATAACGTGCTCGTAGTAATATAATTATGTACACTACACTTCACTAACATTAACAATATCTAGGGAGAAAACGGTAGCGTGGCCGAGCTGTCTAAGGCGCTGGTTTAAGGCACCAGTCTCTTCGGAGGCCTGGGTTCGAATCCCACCGCTGCCATATTTTTGTTTCTGAACTATCTGGCCTTCAGTAAATTGACAATGACAATAACTGTACACGTAATTGGTCAAATATATTCAATACCATTTATTGTTGTGAACAACATACAACCGTTCGCGGCAGCATGCCATAGCGGTGTAACGCGCTGATTTTAGGCACATGTCTCTTGGGAGGCGTATGTTCGAATCCCACCACTGTCAGTGTTTTTAAATGACCACATATACAACATGCTGAATGAATAAATGGTGAATATTGATCACGATGATGATGATAGTAGTTTGCAAGCCTTGTATGTCACTGCGAACTGGTTTAGAAAATAGCTTAGAAACTTAGTTCATGTCGTAAATTGTTTACATATCTTCATGACTTGACATGTGGCGACTATTATGGATTGCGCAGAAAGTAGCATCATAAACAAACGTGTCTATTATAAACTTGCATTTCCATATGTTTGACAAACAGAAGTATGTAACAGATTTTTAAAAAATGTCCACTTGGAGAATCCGGGTATCGATCCGGTACCTCTCACATGCAAAGCGAGCGCTCTACCACTTGAGCTAATCCCCCATACGTTTAATACAATGTCACAGCTACAGTATTATATCTTTGCAACTTAACATTTCATCTTTGTATCATTGACACTGATCAAGTTCATTGTTTTTCGGAGATAAAAAATCACTGTGTAGGGGTGTTCAAATAAATCTGAAAAAGTACAAAAAAGAACATGTGGAATGCTTTGGAGTGACATTGCTTAAATGTAATTACATTTACAATAATGTTATCAGCGAAACTATTGAAATGAAACACAAACGCTTGGAAATTCCTGGTATCGATCTCGGTACCTCAATGCGGATCACGGGCGGACGGCAAGCAAACCATTACAGACACTTTAACAAAATGAGGCATTCTATATTTCTGTACAGTTTATTTGCCAGTGTACAGATTATCTATATATACAACATAAATGTTAAATATCATACTTATTATACTAATTATATTAAGGAAAACGTTTTTAACACATCTATAATAATATAAAACGTTTTGGTCAATGTGGGGGTCGAACCCACGACATTCGCGTTATTAGCACGACGCTCTAACCAACAGAGCTAATCGGCCAATATATAACAGCTAGTGGTTAAAGTATCAATGTAAATAGAAAATATAACGTGCGCGTAGTAATATAACTATGTACACTGCACTTCACTAACATTAACAATATCTAGGGAGAAAACGGTAGCGTGGCCGAACGGTCTAAGGCGCTGGTTTAAGGCACCAGTTTCTTCGGAGGCGTGGGTTCGAATCCCACCGCTGCCATATTTTTGTGTCTGAACTATCTGGCCTTCAGTAAATTGACAATGACAATAACTGTACACGTAATTGGTCAAATATGTTCAATACCATTTATTGTTGTGAACAACATACAACCGTTCGTGGTAGCATGCCATAGTGGTGCAATGCGCTGATTTTAGGCACATGTCTCTTGGGAGGCGTATGTTCGAATCCCACCGCTGTTAGTGTTTTTAAATAACCACATATACAACATGCTGAATGAATAAATGGTGAATATTGATGATGATGATGATGATGATGATAGTAGTTTGCAAGCCTTGTATGTCACTGCGAACTGGTTTAGAAAATAGCTTAGAAACTTAGTTCATGTCGTAAATTGTTTACATATCTTCATGACTTGACATGTGGCGACTATTATGGATTGCGCAGAAAGTAGCATCATAAACAAACGTGTCTATTATAAACTTGCATTTCCATATGTTTGACAAACAGAAGTATGTAACAGATTTTTAAAAAAATGTCCACTTGGAGAATCCGGGTATCGATCCCGGTACCTTTCACATGCAAAGCGAGCGCTCTACCACTTGAGCTAATCCCCCATACGTTTAATACAATGTCACAGCTACAGTATTATATCTTTGCAACTTAACATTTCATCTTTGTATCATTGACACTGATCAAGTTCATTTGTTTTTCGGAGATAAAAAATCACTGTGTAGGGGTGTTCAAATAAATCTGAAAAAGTACAAAAAAGAACATGTGCAATGCTTTGGAGTGACATTGCTTAAATGTAATTACATTTACAATAATGTTATCAGCGAAACTATTGAAATGAAACACGAACGCTTGGAAATTCCTGGTATCGATCTCGGTACCTCAATGCGGATCACGGGCGGACGGCAAGCAAACCATTACAGACACTTTAACAAAATGAGGCATCCTATATTTCTGTACAGTTTATTTGCCAGTGTACAGATTATCTATATATACAACATAAATGTTAAATATCATACTTATTATACTAATTATATTAAGGAAAACGTTTTTAACACATCTATAATAATATAAAACATTTTGGCCAATGTGGGGGTCGAACCCACGACATTCGCGTTATTAGCACGACGCTCTAACCAACTGAGCTAATCGGCCAAGATATAACAGCTAGTGGTTAAAGTATCAATGTAAATAGAAAATATAACGTGCGCGTAGTAATATAATTATGTACACTGCACTTCACTAACATTAACAATATCTAGGGAGAAAACGGTAGCGTGGCCGAGCGGTCTAAGGCGCTGGTTTAAGGCACCAGTCTCTTCGGAGGCGTGGGTTCGAATCCCACCGCTGCCATTTATTGTTGTGAACAACATACAACCGTTCGTGGTAGCATGCCATAGTGGTGCAATGCGCTGATTTTAGGCACATGTCTCTTGGGAGGCGTATGTTCGAATCCCACCGCTGTCAGTGTTTTTAAATAACCACATATACAACATGCTGAATGAATAAATGGTGAATATTGATGACGATGATGATGGTAGTAGTTTGCAAGCCTTGTATGTCACTGCGAACTGGTTTAGAAAATAGCTTAGAAACTTAGGTCATGTCGTAAATTGTTTACATATCTTCATGACTTGACATGTGGCGACTATTATGGATTGCGCAGAAAGTAGCATCATAAACAAACGTGTCTATTATAAACTTGCATTTCCATATGTTTGACAAACAGAAGTATGTAACAGATTTTTAAGAAAATGTCCACTTGGAGAATCCGGGTATCGATCCCGGTACCTCTCACATGCTAAAGCGACCGCTCTACCACTTGAGCTAATCCCCCATACGTTTAATACAATGTCACAGCTACAGTATTATATCTTTGCAACTTAACATTTCATCTTTGTATCATTGACACTGATCAAGTTCATTTGTTTTTCGGAGATAAAAAATCACTGTGTACGGGTGTTCAAATAAATCTGAAAAAGTACAAAAAAGAACATGTGGAATGCTTTGGAGTGACATTGCTTAAATGTAATTACATTTACAATAATTTTATCAGCGAAACTATTGAAATGAAACACGAACGCTTGGAAATTCCTGGTATCGATCTCGGTGCCTCAATGCGGATCACGGGCGGACGGCAAGCGAACCATTACAGACACTTTAACAAAATGAGGCATTCTATATTTCTGTACAGTTTATTTGCCAGTGTACAGATTATCTATATATACAACATAAATGTTAAATATCATACTTATTATACTAATTATATTAAGGAAAACGTTTTTAACACATCTATAATAATATAAAACATTTTGGCCAATGTGGGGGTCGAACCACGACATTCGCGTTATTAGCACGACGCTCTAACCAACTGAGCTAATCGGCCAAGATATAACAGCTAGTGATTAAAGTATCAATGTAAATAGAAAATATAACGTGCTCGTAGTAATATAATTATGTACACTACACTTCACTAACATTAACAATATCTAGGGAGAAAACGGTAGCGTGGCCGAGCGGTCTAAGGCGCTGGTTTAAGGCACCAGTCTCTTCGGAGGCCTGGGTTCGAATCCCACCGCTGCCATATTTTTGTTTCTGAACTATCTGGCCGTCAGTAAATTGACAATGACAATAACTGTACACGTAATTGGTCAAATATGTTCAATACCATTTATTGTTGTGAACAACATACAACCGTTCGTGGTAGCATGCCATAGCGGTGTAACGCGCTGATTTTAGGCACATGTCTCTTGGGAGGCGTATGTTCGAATCCCACCGCTGTTAGTGTTTTTAAATAACCACATATACAACATGCTGAATGAATAAATGGTGAATATTGATGATGATGATGATGATAGTAGTTTGCAAGCCTTGTATGTCACTGCGAACTGGTTTAGAAAATAGCTTAGAAACTTAGTTCATGTCGTAAATTGTTTACATATCTTCATGACTTGACATGTGGCGACTATTATGGATTGCGCAGAAAGTAGCATCATAAACAAACGTGTCTATTATAAACTTGCATTTCCATATGTTTGACAAACAGAAGTATGTAACAGATTTTTAAAAAAATGTCCACTTGGAGAATCCGGGTATCGATCCCGGTACCTCTCACATGCAAAGCGAGCGCTCTACCACTTGAGCTAATCCCCCATACGTTTAATACAATGTCACAGCTACAGTATTATATCTTTGCAACTTAACATTTCATCTTTGTATCATTAACACTGATCAAGTTCATTTGTTTTTCGGAGATAAAAAAATCACTGTGTAGGGGTGTTCAAATAAATCTGAAAAAGTACAAAAAAGAACATGTGCAATGCTTTGGAGTGACATTGCTTAAATGTAATTACATTTACAATAATGTTATCAGCGAAACTATTGAAATGAAACACGAACGCTTGGAAATTCCTGGTATCGATCTCGGTGCCTCAATGCGGATCACGGGCGGACGGCAAGCGAACCATTACAGACACTTTAACAAAATGAGGCATTCTATATTTCTGTACAGTTTATTTGCCAGTGTACAGATTATCTATATATACAACATAAATGTTAAATATCATACTTATTATACTAATTATATTAAGGAAAACGTTTTAAACACATCTATAATAATATAAAACATTTTGGCCAATGTGGGGGTCGAACCACGACATTCGCGTTATTAGCACGACGCTCTAACCAACTGAGCTAATCGGCCAAGATATAACAGCTAGTGATTAAAGTATCAATGTAAATAGAAAATATAACGTGCTCGTAGTAATATAATTATGTACACTGCACTTCACTAACATTAACAATATCTAGGGAGAAAACGGTAGCGTGGCCGAGCGGTCTAAGGCGCTGGTTTAAGGCACCAGTCTCTTCGGAGGCGTGGGTTCGAATCCCACCGCTGCCATATTTTTGTTTTGAACTATCTGGCCTTCAGTAAATTGACAATGACAATAACTGTACACGTAATTGGTCAAATATGTTCAATACCATTTATTGTTGTGAACAACATACAACCGTTCGTGGTAGCATGCCATAGCGGTGTAACGCGCTGATTTTAGGCACATGTCTCTTGGGAGGCGTATGTTCGAATCCCACCGCTGTTAGTGTTTTTAAATAACCACATATACAACATGCTGAATGAATAAATGGTGAATATTGATGATGATGATGATGATAGTAGTTTGTAAGCTTTGTCTTTCAATGCGAAATGATTTAGATTGTATCTTACAGACTTAGATCGTAAATGGTTTACATTCCTTCATAGCTTGACATGAGGCGACTGTTTTGGGTTGCACATAAAATAACATCATAAATGTGCTTGTTTATAAACTTGCATTTCGATACATTTGGTAGAGAGAAGTGTGCAACAGATTACAAAAAAAAAAAGAATACTTGGAGAATCCGGGTATCGATCCCGGTACCTCTCACATGCTAAGCGAGCGCTCTACCACTTGAGCTAATTCCCCATACGTTGAATGCGACATAACATGTGCAGTTTCATATGTTTGCAACTTAACATTTATCTATTGTAGACTTGATAAAGTTCATTTGTTTTCGGAGATAAAAATCACTGTGTAGGGGTGTTCAAATAAATCTGAAAAAGTACAAAAAAGAACATGTGCAATGCTTTGGAGTGTCATTGCTTAAATGTAATTACATTTACAATAATGTTATCAGCGAAACTATTGAAATGAAACACGAACGCTTGGAAATTCCTGGTATCGATCTCGGTACCTCAATGCGGATCACGGCGGACGGCAAGCAAACCATTACAGACACTTTAACAAAATGAGGCATCATATTTCTGTACAGTTTATTTGCCAGTGTACAGATTATCTATATATACAACATAAATGTTAAATATCATACTTATTATACTAATTTATTAAGGAAAACGTTTTTAACACATCTATAATAACATAAAACATTTTGGCCACTGTGGGGGTCGAACCCACGACATTCGCGTTATTAGCACGACGCTCTAACCAACTGAGCTAATCGGCCAAGATATAATAGCTAGTGGTTAAAATATCAATGTATATAGAAAAAATAACGTGCTTATAGTAATATAATTATGTACA
>CM026401.1:59146127-59184770 GCA_014843695.1 Archivesica marissinica
AATTTACGACATGAACTAAGTTTCTAAGCTATTTTCTAAACCAGTTCGCAGTGACATACAAGGCTTGCAAACTACTATCATCATCATCATCATCAATATTCACCATTTATTCATTCAGCATGTTGTATATGTGGTTATTTAAAAACACTAACAGCGGTGGGATTCGAACATACGCCTCCCAAGAGACATGTGCCTAAAATCAGCGCATTGCACCACTATGGCATGCTACCACGAACGGTTGTATGTTGTTCACAACAATAAATGGTATTGAACATATTTGACCAATTACGTGTACAGTTATTGTCATTGTCAATTTACTGAAGGCCAGATAGTTCAGACACAAAAATATGGCAGCGGTGGGATTCGAACCCACGCCTCCGAAGAAACTGGTGCCTTAAACCAGCGCCTTAGACCGTTCGGCCACGCTACCGTTTTCTCCCTAGATATTGTTAATGTTAGTGAAGTGCAGTGTACATAGTTATATTACTACGCGCACGTTATATTTTCTATTTACATTGATACTTTAACCACTAGCTGTTATATATTGGCCGATTAGCTCTGTTGGTTAGAGCGTCGTGCTAATAACGCGAATGTCGTGGGTTCGACCCCCACATTGACCAAAACGTTTTATATTATTATAGATGTGTTAAAAACGTTTTCCTTAATATAATTAGTATAATAAGTATGATATTTAACATTTATGTTGTATATATAGATAATCTGTACACTGGCAAATAAACTGTACAGAAATATAGGATGCCTCATTTTGTTAAAGTGTCTGTAATGGTTTGCTTGCCGTCCGCCCGTGATCCGCATTGAGGTACCGAGATCGATACCAGGAATTTCCAAGCGTTCATGTTTCATTTCAATAGTTTCGCTGATAACATTATTGTAAATGTAATTACATTTAAGCAATGTCACTCCAAAGCATTCCACATGTTCTTTTTTGTACTTTTTCAGATTTATTTGAACACCCCTACACAGTGATTTTTTATCTCCGAAAAACAAATGAACTTGATCAGTGTCAATGATACAAAGATGAAATGTTAAGTTGCAAAGATATAATATGTATACTGTAGCTGTGACATGTATTAAACGTATGGGGGATTAGCTCAAGTGGTAGAGCGCTCGCTTTGCATGTGAGAGGTACGGGATCGATACCCGGATTCTCCAAGTGGACATTTTTTTAAAAATCTGTTACATACTTCTGTTTGTCAAACATATGGAAATGCAAGTTTATAATAGACACGTTTGTTTATGATGCTACTTTCTGCGCAATCCATAATAGTCGCCACATGTCAAGTCATGAAGATATGTAAACAATTTACGACATGAACTAAGTTTCTAAGCTATTTTCTAAACCAGTTCGCAGTGACATACAAGGCTTGCAAACTACTATCATCATCATCATCATCAATATTCACCATTTATTCATTCAGCATGTTGTATATGTGGTTACTTAAAAACACTAACAGCGGTGGGATTCGAACATACGCCTCCCAAGAGACATGTGCCTAAAATCAGCGCGTTACACCGCTATGACATGCTGCCACGAACGGTTGTATGTTGTTCACAACAATAAATGGTATTGAACATATTTGACCAATTACGTGTACAGTTATTGTCATTGTCAATTTACTGAAGGCCAGATAGTTCAGAAACAAAAATATGGCAGCGGTGGGATTCGAACCCAGGCCTCCGAAGAGACTGGTGCCTTAAACCAGCGCCTTAGACAGCTCGGCCACGCTACCGTTTTCTCCCTAGATATTGTTAATGTTAGTGAAGTGTAGTGTACATAATTATATTACTACGAGCACGTTATATTTTCTATTTACATTGATACTTTAATCACTAGCTGTTATATCTTGGCCGATTAGCTCAGTTGGTTAGAGCGTCGTGCTAATAACGCGAATGTCGTGGTTCGACCCCCACATTGGCCAAAATGTTTTATATTATTATAGATGTGTTAAAAACGTTTTCCTTAATATAATTAGTATAATAAGTATGATATTTAACATTTATGTTGTATATATAGATAATCTGTACACTGGCAAATAAACTGTACAGAAATATAGGATGCCTCATTTTGTTAAAGTGTCTGTAATGGTTTGCTTGCCGTCCGCCCGTGATCCGCATTGAGGTACCGAGATCGATACCAGGAATTTCCAAGCGTTCGTGTTTCATTTCAATAGTTTCGCTGATAACATTATTGTAAATGTAATTACATTTAAGCAATGTCACTCCAAAGCATTCCACATGTTCTTTTTTGTACTTTTTCAGATTTATTTGAACACCCCTACACAGTGATTTTTTATCTCCGAAAAACAAATGAACTTGATCAGTGTCAATGATACAAAGATGAAATGTTAAGTTGCAAAGATATAATACTGTAGCTGTGACATTGTATTAAACGTATGGGGGATTAGCTCAAGTGGTAGAGCGCTCGCTTTGCATGTGAGAGGTACCGGGATCGATACCCGGATTCTCCAAGTGGACATTTTTTTAAAAATCTGTTACATACTTCTGTTTGTCAAACATATGGAAATGCAAGTTTATAATAGACACGTTTGTTTATGATGCTACTTTCTGCGCAATCCATAATAGTCGCCACATGTCAAGTCATGAAGATATGTAAACAATTTACGACATGAACTAAGTTTCTAAGCTATTTTCTAAACCAGTTCGCAGTGACATACAAGGCTTGCAAACTACTATCATCATCATCATCATCAATATTCACCATTTATTCATTCAGCATGTTGTATATGTGGTTACTTAAAAACACTAACAGCGGTGGGATTCGAACATACGCCTCCCAAGAGACATGTGCCTAAAATCAGCGCGTTACACCGCTATGGCATGCTACCACGAACGGTTGTATGTTGTTCACAACAATAAATGGTATTGAACATATTTGACCAATTACGTGTACAGTTATTGTCATTGTCAATTTACTGAAGGCCAGATAGTTCAGAAACAAAAATATGGCAGCGGTGGGATTCGAACCCAGGCCTCCGAAGAGACTGGTGCCTTAAACCAGCGCCTTAGACCGCTCGGCCACGCTACCGTTTTCTCCATAGATATTGTTAATGTTAGTGAAGTGTAGTGTACATAATTATATTACTACGAGCACGTTATATTTTCTATTTACATTGATACTTTAATCACTAGCTGTTATATCTTGGCGGATTAGCTCAGTTGGTTAGAGCGTCGTGCTAATAACGCGAATGTCGTGGTTCGACCCCCACATTGGCCAAAATGTTTTATATTATTATAGATGTGTTTAAAACGTTTTCCTTAATATAATTAGTATAATAAGTATGATATTTAACATTTATGTTGTATATATAGATAATCTGTACACTGGCAAATAAACTGTACAGAAATATAGAATGCCTCATTTTGTTAAAGTGTCTGTAATGGTTCGCTTGCCGTCCGCCCGTGATCCGCATTGAGGCACCGAGATCGATACCAGGAATTTCCAAGCGTTCGTGTTTCATTTCAATAGTTTCGCTGATAACATTATTGTAAATGTAATTACATTTAAGCAATGTCACTCCAAAGCATTCCATATGTTCTTTTTTGTACTTTTTCAGATTTATTTGAACACCCCTACACAGTGATTTTTTATCTCCGAAAAACAAATGAACTTGATCAGTGTCAATGATACAAAGATGAAATGTTAAGTTGCAAAGATATAATACTGTAGCTGTGACATTGTATTAAACGTATGGGGGATTAGCTCAAGTGGTAGAGCGCTCGCTTTGCATGTGAGAGGTACCGGGATCGATACCCGGATTCTCCAAGTGGACATTTTTTTAAAAATCTGTTACATCTGTTTGTCAAACATATGGAAATGCAAGTTTATAATAGACACGTTTGTTTATGATGCTACTTTCTGCGCAATCCATAATAGTCGCGACATGTCAAGTCATGAAGATATGTAAACAATTTACGACATGAACTAAGTTTCTAAGCTATTTTCTAAACCAGTTCGCAGTGACATACAAGGCTTGCAAACTACTATCATCATCATCATCATCATCAATATTCACCATTTATTCATTCAGCATGTTGTATATGTGGTTATTTAAAAACACTAACAGCGGTGGGATTCGAACATACGCCTCCCAAGAGACATGTGCCTAAAATCAGCGCGTTACACCGCTATGGCATGCTACCACGAACGGTTGTATGTTGTTCACAACAATAAATGGTATTGAACATATTTGACCAATTACGTGTACAGTTATTGTCATTCAGAAACAAAAATATGGCAGCGGTGGGATTCGAACCCACGCCTCCGAAGAGACTGGTGCCTTAAACCAGCGCCTTAGACCGCTCGGCCACGCTACCGTTTTCTCCCTAGATATTGTTAATGTTAGTGAAGTGTAGTGTACATAATTATATTACTACGAGCACGTTATATTTTCTATTTACATTGATACTTTAATCACTAGCTGTTATATCTTGGCCGATTAGCTCAGTTGGTTAGAGCGTCGTGCTAATAACGCGAATGTCGTGGTTCGACCCCCACATTGGCCAAAATGTTTTATATTATTATAGATGTGTTAAAAACGTTTTCCTTAATATAATTAGTATAATAAGTATGATATTTAACATTTATGTTGTATATATAGATAATCTGTACACTGGCAAATAAACTGTACAGAAATATAGAATGCCTCATTTTGTTAAAGTGTCTGTAATGGTTCGCTTGCCGTCCGCCCGTGATCCGCATTGAGGCACCGAGATCGATACCAGGAATTTCCAAGCGTTCGTGTTTCATTTCAATAGTTTCGCTGATAAAATTATTGTAAATGTAATTACATTTAAGCAATGTCACTCCAAAGCATTCCACATGTTCTTTTTTGTACTTTTTCAGATTTATTTGAACACCCCTACACAGTGATTATTTATCTCCGAAAAACAAATGAACTTGATCAGTGTCAATGATACAAAGATGAAATGTTAAGTTGCAAAGATATAATACTGTAGCTGTGACATTGTATTAAACGTATGGGGGATTAGCTCAAGTGGTAGAGCGCTCGCTTTGCATGTGAGAGGTACCGGGATCGATACCCGGATTCTCCAAGTGGACATTTTCTTAAAAATCTGTTACATACTTCTGTTTGTCAAACATATGGAAATGCAAGTTTATAATAGACACGTTTGTTTATGATGCTACTTTCTGCGCAATCCATAATAGTCGCCACATGTCAAGTCATGAAGATATGTAAACAATTTACGACATGACCTAAGTTTCTAAGCTATTTTCTAAACCAGTTCGCAGTGACATACAAGGCTTGCAAACTACTATCATCGTCATCAATATTCACCATTTATTCATTCAGCATGTTGTATATGTGGTTATTTAAAAACACTGACAGCGGTGGGATTCGAACATACGCCTCCCAAGAGACATGTGCCTAAAATCAGCGCGTTACACCGCTATGGCATGCTACCACGAACGGTTGTATGTTGTTCACAACAATAAATGGTATTGAACATATTTGACCAATTACGTGTACAGTTATTGTCATTGTCAATTTACTGAAGGCCAGATAGTTCAGAAACAAAAATATGGCAGCGGTGGGATTCGAACCCACGCCTCCGAAGAGACTGGTGCCTTAAACCACGCGAATGTCGTGGTTCGACCCCCACATTGGCCAAAATGTTTTATATTATTATAGATGTGTTAAAAACGTTTTCCTTAATATAAGACTGGTGCCTTATAAGACAGCTCGGCCACGCTACCGTTTTCTCCCTAGATATTGTTAATGTTAGTGAAGTGTAGTGTACATAATTATGTTACTACGAGCACGTTATATTTTCTATTTACATTGATACTTTAACCACTAGCTGTTATATCTTGGCCGATTAGCTCAGTTGGTTAGAGCGTCGTGCTAATAACGCGAATGTCGTGGTTCGACCCCCACATTGGCCAAAATGTTTTATATTATTATAGATGTGTTAAAAACGTTTTCCTTAATATAATTAGTATAATAAGTATGATATTTAACATTTATGTTGTATATATAGATAATCTGTACACTGGCAAATAAACTGTACAGAAATATAGAATGCCTCATTTTGTTAAAGTGTCTGTAATGGTTCGCTTGCCGTCCGCCCGTGATCCGCATTGAGGTACCGAGATCGATACCAGGAATTTCCAAGCGTTCGTGTTTCATTTCAATAGTTTCGCTGATAACATTATTGTAAATGTAATTACATTTAAGCAATGTCACTCCAAAGCATTCCACATGTTCTTTTTTGTACTTTTTCAGATTTATTTGAACACCCCTACACAGTGATTTTTTATCTCCGAAAAACAAATGAACTTGGAGTAGTATTGGGGGGCGTGATGAGGTCCTGGGACCGGTGTCATCATAGAAAATGTCTCGTATTAAATCGGGAAAAGGGGGTTAATATAAGTCCGGTGTCACGTCAAATAAGTCCTAGGATAAAAACCAGGGAAATGGGGGTTGATGTAGGTCCATCAATTTTTCTTCTTTGGGAAAACACAATGAAAGAACACATGTTTTTAGTTTACATAATGATTTTACTTTCGATATCTTACAGTCTAACGCAGATTAATATTTTATATACAGATCTAACGCAGATTAATCAACAAACCAATCATTTTTACCATATATACGAGCATAATCTATACAATTTTGACAATTAGGGTTAAAATATATACCACAATATATTTGATGTTTATACATATGATGTAAACGTTTAACTTTACAACAGATTTTACATAATTGTGGATTTATACAGCAACGACCGTATAATTCTGTAAACAATTTATGTAATCTAAATTCTTTAATTATAGGAATACAAGGAAAAGTAATTGAAAAATGATATTTACTAAATCTGTGTAATTGTGAAAT
The DNA here is from genome assembly GCA_014843695.1 of Archivesica marissinica. Classification (NCBI taxonomy): domain Eukaryota; kingdom Metazoa; phylum Mollusca; class Bivalvia; order Venerida; family Vesicomyidae; genus Archivesica; species Archivesica marissinica. The sequence continues at coordinate 59,153,024 of CM026401.1, forward strand.
ATTATCATCATATAATTGTCTACAGAGATCATCTTCTAGAAGTGAACAAAAATATATATTTTTTGGTTTATTAGAAGTAAAATTATAGGTACATCATTAATATTAGGTGGTATAAATATTTTAACCATAATTAACAAAAATATTATAAAGAAAATTATATAAAAGTGTAATAGTTATAGTAGTATATAAATGAAAAGTATTATTATATAACAAAAGGTTTTATTTTTTCTATACGATACATATTTATAATAGAATTATTAAAAGGTTTTCTACAAAAAGGACATGAAACAAGTTTAGAAATACAAAGTTCACATATTAAATGTGTACATAAACATTGATTATTAAAATAATAATCTTGTTTATTATTTAAACAAATAGAGCATTCGTTATTCCATACTTCATAATATGTAGCCATTTAAATGGTTATAACATAACTAGAACTAAATCCAGCTATACGTAAATTTTCATTATTTCTTTGCAAATAATGTAATTCTTCGGCACTAAGTAAAATAGATTGAAAAGGAAATAATAAATCGGTAATTCTATAAATATAAGCGTTATTAATAATAGAAATTTGTAGAAAATCGCTATAAATATGTCTACAAAAAGGACATTTAATTAATTTAGTAGCGCAACATTGACATATAAGATTTAAAAAAAAATTCTCATTATTGTTTAAACAAATATCGCATTCAGTATCTTTTAATTCGTAAAAAGGATCTATTAATGTTAAAAAATCCATAATTAGTTTTTAAAAATGAAAACATCTATTTAGTAAGTCTCTTTTTTAATCTATCTATATAAATTAAAGTTTCAACAGTAAAATCTTTATGACAAAAAGGACATTTATCAAATTGAGTCATACAAGTTATACATATAAAATCTTTACATAAACATTCATTAATATAAAAGAAATCATTAATATTAAAACATATACTACACTTTCCACCACATAGTTCAAAGAATTGAAACATGTCAAATTTCTAATAACAATTATTAATTCGTAACATTTATTTTCCGAATGTCTTGGATGATTTCTTCAATTACTTTTTCTTCAGCCTCGTTCTTAGCTTCTAACAATAAATCCTCATATTTATGAAAACAATTAAATAATAATGCAGGTACTATCTCGTTATCTAAAATAATATTTTTGAAATGTTTATAATTCCAACACACAGCTTCTTCTTGTAGCATATAACTAATTACTTCAACATTGTATAAAAATTCAGAATAAAAATAATTAGCATGTAGTATTGTATTAACAATATCAATACTCATATCATTATTCAATTCACAATTAGTAAGAAATGTATGTATTAAAGCGGTTCTGTAGATAATATTTTCTAATGTACAAATGTCTTTATCTATTGTTGTTGTTGTTGTTGTTGTTGATTCTGGCATCTTTTTCCATAGGGTTACTTCCAACGTTAGAAGTTTACACACAATCACGTAATATTCCTTACGAATTAATATTTAAATAATAGTTATCACATTCTTGTATTTTTAAAGAAACATATCTTATCTGTTGTTGTTGTTGTTGTTGTTGTTGTTGTTGTTGTTGTTGTTGTTGTTGTTGTTGTTGTTGTTGATATAATATCCGACATATTTTTCCGTAGGTTTACTTCTGGCGTCTTTATAAAAATGTTAGTAAACAAAGTACTTATAAAACACTTAAGTGTACATTCTTTATAAAATATAGTTGTTTCGTCTCTGGCAGTTACATTGAAATCGAAATTGTAGCGTTCTGTAATTTGAATATCTTCATTGGTTAGTAGTTTACCATCACGTAATATTCCTTTAAAGTTTTTTGAAGAATATCCAAGAAAAAACGGATTCACATTATATGAATCAATATTTAAATAATAATCATTGTCATCACATTCTTGTATTTTTAAAGAAACATTTAATTTACACTTTTTACATTTTAAATTATGTTCACAAGTCTCTAATTCTATCAAGTCTTGTTTATATATTTCATAATTTTTAAAATCCTCTACAATAGCTTCATTTGCAGATGAAGGATAATGTATTTGATTTTCCATAATTACCAATTTCCTCTATACGAATGTCTATATAGAAATACATCTAATACATTTATACATTCAGAATTACAAGGTAAATTTAACATTTTTCTATTATCTACAAAACATTTATACATTTTACACCAACAACTATAACTTATACCTAATTTATCGCACATAGAAAATATATCATTTTCAGATATAACAAGTAAATCATGTTTTATAAAATAAGATTTTAGTATACTTTCAATATTCATATCAGTTCCTAAATATTTTCGAGCATTTTCAAAAACCATTCCATAATAATCATGAAATAATGTACCATCTAATATTAATATATGCTTAAATGTAATTTTATTTAAATTAATATCCGAGTTACAATACAAACTTATTTCATCATTTATCATATCGGTATAAACATTAGTATCTATACCTAAAAATACTTTAGAATAATGTAATCCATTATTAGTAGAAACAATATGATCGTTATGAAAAAAATATTTATCCATATTTAGGATAAAAAAGTTTCAGCTACATATAATGTAAAATCTGTAGATGAAGGCTTATATAAATATTCAGAACTTTTCAATATACGAAATGGCCTAAATGATTTTTGAATGTTTGTAAAATTATATATATACAATTACAAAATGTACACTTAGTTGAATTATTAATACAAACTTCACAAATTAAAGAAGTACATAAACATTTATTAATAAAATAATAATCTTGATTAGTACTGGAACATAGAGAACATTTTTCTCCCCACAATTCATAAAATTCAGCTGTAGTACTAATATGACGTTTAGCCATATTTTCATAAAATGTAATTATTACAATAATAATTTTTAATATAATCTTTAATATTACCTAATGACATATATTCTAAATAGTATGGTTTTCGTTGTTCATTTATAATATAATTATGAATATATAGAGATTCATTAATACTATTTAAATTATAATCGTTACGACAAAATGGGCATTTAGATAATCTAGTAACACACGATATGCAAATTCTATATTTACATAAACATTGATTGCATAAATATTTGTTAATAAAAAAGAAATCTTGATCAGTTTTTAAACATATAGAACATTCTTCGCCCCATAATTCGTATAATATCGACATTATTATAAAGTATATCAAATAGTTTTAGCAAACTATATTTATTTAAAAAACATATCGTAACTTCGTACCTATTAATTCTGAATTAAAATATATCCTTAAAAATAAAAATCCATTAACAACAAGTTAATAGTGTGTAAATAGTTTATAAGAAACTATATGAAGAATGGTAGAGTTAAACGAACTATATATATGCTTAAAGACCACCCATAAACTTAACACTTGAAAAACACTTATTCGTTTTAACCAATGAAGATTTTTTTTAAAAATGTTAGTAAACAAAGTACTTATAAAACACTTAAGTGTACATTCTTTATATAATATCTCCATTAGTTTGTGAAAGCCAGTATCTAATATTTATTAAAACTAACCCTAATTGATTTTCGCCATACCAATTTGAAATAATAAGAGCATTAGGATCGTATAAATTTAAACCAATACCCCAAAATAAATCATGAGAATTAGCTTCACCTAATTTACAATGTTTTGTATTTAATAATATATTTAATAAATGTTTATTTTGTTGATACTTATACATATTACCTAAGAACATAACTTCAAAACGTTTTTCATTCCAAAAATTAGAATTAAAACTATTACAATATGTACCACCTAATTGTTTTTGTTTAAAAGGTGAAGATTCATTAAGTATTTGTTTAGCTAATATATCTTTACCAAAAGTAATACATTTATAGTATTGATAATATTGTTCAACACAATTAAATGTAATGTTAAACTTATCTTTAAAAGAACATTTATACATATTACTAAATGGTGTATCATAACCATAGAATAAGATAACGTTATTTTTATGTACGATAGGCATGATTACTGAATAAATATAAGATTATCAATTGTATTTATATCCAAATGGTACGGTATCAAATTTATCAACGATAACACGTTTAGTATAAACAGAACGAAATAATTTTGTACGATTTTCACTAGTTACAGTTCTATCACGATTCTTTTTAATTTTTGAATCATAATGTATAATTGTTGCATAATTTTCACGATCATTAGCACATTCAACCATAGAATCAAAATTAACAATTTCTGATGTATTATAATCTAAAGTTATACCTTTAACTTTACACTTGGTAATAGTTAAACCATCAGAATCTATATATTTATAACCATAATTTTTAGGTCCTAAACCTACATATTCAATAATTTTACCCGTTGGTACTTCATCAGCCCAACAACCTAAACGACCATTAATAATAGGTATATCGTAAGTATCTGGTCGTTTAATATAAAGACAACTATCGGTATCAAAATATAAAACTCTTTTACCTAATTTTTTAAGTTCTCCATATAATACTAAGCGTGCATATGCCGTAACATGAGCGGCTACAGGTACATTAGCTGATTCATGTGGTAAATATTCTTTATTTTTATATCCGTAAATGAAGCTAATAGAAAATGACAATGGTCAAAAAGTTCTAAAGAATGTACGGTAATATCAGGATTTTGCATTAGTTCTAAGAAATATTGAATATCACTAATATATTCAGTTTCAGTCATAGTATTATTTTGAGCATTTTTACCCCAAAGACAATTTAACATAGCTTTAGCAAATGCTCTTAAACCAGGATTTTTAATTATTAAATCTAATAAAATACCTTCAGCCTTAAAATAATCTTCTTTAAATTTAATTTCATCATCTACATTTTTTACCCACGAAGGATAACCGCTAGCTTCTTGTTTAATTTTTAAGAATGTATTTATATATTCTGAATATACACTATCTGACCATATTTTCCAAGACCATAATTGATAGATTGTAATAATTTTATAACCTAATTTAATAGCCTCAATTATTTCAACCATAGTCCAAGTACCTATTAAACATCTATCATTTATATTATGATTACAATCAGCTATATCTTCTGAGGCACATTTCATACACAAAGGAAATACCATTTTATTATTACAATGAATAGGTAAAATAGGTAACCATAAATCTTGGGGTGGTAATATTTTACATTTTATTATACCTCTATATTGAGTAATATTTTCAATATTTATTTCTTCAGAAGTTAATATATCTGGATGACCTATAGGATATTCCCTATATTTATTAACGTAAGGATATAAACTACATACATCAACATATTTTATTTCTTCATCTTGTTTAGTTTTATAATATATATTAACAGAATTAGTTCTTCCGCCGTATAAAGCATCTCTAGGCCTAATAGGTTCTAGATGTTCCCAAAATTTAGAAATAAAAGTTCTATATTCAATATCGGCTTTACATAATCGGTCAAATACACATTCCCACATATTAATAACGGTATAGCCTAACTTACGTAATTTGTCTGTTCTGTTAACAGTTGTTTTATATAAAGCATCCATAGTTTTAGCTGAATATGGATTAACGATATTACGTGATTTATAACAATAAATACATCCATGAAAAAAACAACCATTAAATTCATAAACTGTATTGGTTTGTTCACAAAAACCATCAACATACATATCGTTAATATTATGTTCACCACCATTTAAAGCATGTTTAATTTTAAGTTTTAGTCTAAAACTCTCACCTTGAAGCCATCTAATAGCTTTAATAGAATAACAACATTTATTTGGATAACCAGCATCGGATATAATAGCTAAAGAATGTTCGGGTAGATAGTTTTTTCTCCACGTTTTATTACAAGCACCAGGTAATGTTAGAGCTTCTGTAAATGGATTAAGGCCTTCTTTTTCAATAAATAATTTAATAAATAAACCACAGCCACGTCTTAAGATATCAACATCTGATATACAATATAAACGTATTTCAAGATCAAAATCGAAAATACAATTTTCAGAAATTTTAAGATTATACCATTTTAAAAATAATGTTCTAGCATCAGGATTCATCATACCCGGTTTATATAATTTTAATGGTAAATAAGGTCCTATATAACCATCATATTTACCTGTATTAGCCCAATATGGAAAATAACCTTTAGATAATTCTAGTATACCAAAAGTTTTAGGAAATGCTGATAAAGGCATTTGTAAGTAACTCAAAGAATCAATAAGTGTAACTCCATAACATTTTAAAGATATTATATTATTACCTCTCATAATAATGGAAGGTTTACAAGTACCTTTTTGTATTAGATGTCTAAGTATAAACTGTGCATCGTAACCTTTAGAATTATGAGCAATAGCACAAACATTTTTATGAGATGGTTGAAATAACCAAACACAAAAATCTACTAATGTTAAAGAACCTGAGAAAATTTTTTGTCTCGATTCTTTAGAACAACTACAAGAATCATTTATAGGCGACGTTATACAAATATTACATACTTTATGAGCAACACAAAAATTAGGTGAATGTTCGCCTGTAGGTAGAAACATACATTCAAAATCATAAAAAATATATTTTTGTTCAATAACAGTCTCCTTATTATATTTAGGAATAAAACAATCATGATTAGCTCCTACAATTTGTTTACAATATTTACATTTTCTAGAGTTTAAACATATATGATTTTTATTAGTAGCTATTATTGTTTGATCACATTTTTTACATTTATAAACTTGTGAACATATGTTTGTCGTTTTTTTAATACGTTTATGATTATTATAACATATATCACTACGAAATTTACGTTTACAATCTGTACATATTTTAGTTATAACATAAGGACATAATCCTTTTGCATAACAAACACATATTTCAGAACATCTATGTTTACTTATTGTACTATAAAATACATTACAAGGATCACAATAATAACTTCGACCTTTAAAACCACAAATACTTATTATAGAATCAAAATGATGATGATGATTATATAAATGTATAGATGTTCCAGTATTATATGGAGATCTATAAATTAAAGTTCCATGTTGATCCCATATGTTAAGTTTATAATAAGGTTTTAAATGTTCACTCATTATTTTAAATTGAACATTACCACATTCTATATCATTAGATATATCACAAGCGGTTAATAATTCTTTAGCTTTTTTAGATTGTGTTGGTTTATTAGAACGTCTAATATTATTCCATTGAAGTTTCCATTCTGTTGTATTAGTTTTTTTAGCATGTGTTATACAAACACAAATAGCTCTAGCAAAACATGTACTATCTGTATAATTTTTAATTGTAACTATTGATTTCTTTTTTTTACACATATTATCAATATGACTACCATGATGCATATTACGTCTTCTAGAACCTCCTGGTATAATAGTATGTGTCATTTCTAAACGTAAACCTTTATCTTCCATTTTAAAAGTTTTATTACTTTGAGCCACTTTTTGAATTTCACTTAATATATTATTCCCCGTAACTGTTGAAGCAGTAGCGAATGGTATATGTATACCAAATCCTAATGTTGGATGTGTCACAGATATTCTAATTTTATCGTTATTATCAACATTTCCGTATCTCTTTAAATCATCAACTATATCGTTAAATATCGATGGTGTATAACGTTTACCACCATCGATAATTAAATCGTAAACTCTACTAGATGTTTTAAATTTACGAGAACGTCTAACATTTCTTTCTAATATTTCATATGTAGAATCTTCATTTCCAGAAGATTCATTTTCAGATGATTCATTTTCGGATGATTCATCTTCCGAAGATTGTGAATATGGTACTAGAGGCATCGTTAAATTTTAATAAGAAAAATATAAATATTTTAGCTTATATACCATATATAGGTTGATAAAAAGTATAAAAGAAGCCGTTTATCAGTATGTAACTACATTATTAAATATAATACCAATAAATATGGACTCTCGAGACTTCACTAACTATAGATGTTACAAATGTAACACATTAGGACATTGTTCAGCTAATTGTAAAGCTTCAAAAGCTAAAATACAATTTGTTCAATCGCAATATTTGAAAGCAGCTAAATGTACAAAATGTAAGGAGTTAGGACATTATGCAACAGAATGTAAAGCTTCAAAATGTATGTTATGTTATCAAATATGACATACTAAAGAAACTTATATTGAGGGTAAATGCCTATGTTATAAATGTAATAACATAGGCCATTATCCAGTTTCATGTCCTAATGATGAAAAATTAAAAGCTATTACATGTTATAAATGTAAACAACAAGGTTATTACGCTAATTATTGTAAATTAATGTTATGTTCAAATTGTGGTGGTATTGATCATTTAAGCATAGTATGTCCTGAAGTTAAATTATGTTATAAATGCCATATGCCAGGACATTTTTCATCTAAATGTGAGATAAATACACATATTAACGATGATAAGCAAGACGAATCTACACCTAATCAACAGGCTATGCTAAATCTACAAGAACTTCCAGATACAGATACCGATAATACTATAATTATTACTGATGATGATGATGAATGGTTAGGAAAATCACTATTGAAAGTTGAAAAATCAGGAAATAAAAAGAACTAAATTAAGAAGTTAAAGAAGAATACTAAAGATATACGAAAACGCAAATATTTAGATATATTAGATACATTTGAAGATAAAGACAATAAAAAGAAATATACATTTTAGATATGGTGTATATAAAGAACGAATAATGAATCATTATAATAAACGCTTACAACCAGTAAGATGTATAATATGTAATTGTATATTATACGCTAGAACAAGTTATTATTGTAATAAGTGTAAATATAATTATATAAAAATACACGATTATAAATATCCTATAAGATATTTTATAACTATTTAAATATGTTACTTACCATAGAATGTAATATAGGAGCTGGAAAAAGTACAATATTAAAACGTATAGCTATTACTTTTAGTAATACTTATATTTATCCTGAAAGGATAAGTGAATGGACATGTGTACATGGTCGTGAACAAGATTATAATATTATTTCTTGGTAAAAATGATCCTATAAATTATGCGTTTCCTCTACAAATAACAACTATAGAAAGTCATAGAAAAAATGTATGTGAAATAAATGGTAAATCAGGCAATCATATTTGTGAACGATCTCAAAATAGTTGTTTAAATGTATTTACTAGATATTGTATGGATAATAATACAATGTCAGACTGTCAATTAGCTGTATACAAAAATATGCTTACTAGTATGAGAAAACCTGATCATATTTTATATATTAATACGCCACTAGATATATGTCTACAAAGAATAAGAAGACGTAAAAGACCTGAAGAAGATCAATTAGATATAGACTATTTAAATATATTACATAGATATCATATGGAATGGTTAGCTAATGAACAAATACCGGTTACAATTTTAAATTATAAAAATAATATGGAACATATAATTGATGTAATACGTAATGTATTGGCTGAAGATATATGTAATACTCACTTTGAAGATGTTTAATGTTTTCTTGGAGCTTTCATCGTAATATTCTTTTTACCAATAGGCGGATATTTCGTATTACTAACATAATTAATACTACTATCTTCATTATTAAATGATTCACCATGTTTACGTTTTCTAGAACGTTTTTCTTTTGTATCATTATGCTTATATTTAGGGATTGTAATTTTTGGAATTTCTAATGTATCACAAGTTGTGAATTTAACTGGTACTTTCATTTCTTCAGGAACAAAAATTAAACGTTTATCTTCCATTAATTTGGATATAGTTTTATTATGTTCAACAATAGTTTCTAAAGAAGCTCTCATATAAGTAAAATTATAATTAGCTAATTTCATTTCGATCAATATATCTTTAAATATATCATCGTTAGTAGGTTCATAAGGTTTTACCTCATTTTCTAGATTATAAGTATCAAATATCTTATTATCTAGTATTGGTAGACCATTTTCAACCATACATTTACTCAAAATATCTTCCATTTTTGTAAACTTATAGTAGCATAAAGATACAAAACAAAACTTGTTTTAATTAATATATAGAAAAGTTAACTGTTTTATAAGTTTTTATTATTTAAAAGCACTTTAAAGCAGTTAACCAATCATTGTGTATAGCTAATATTATTGGTCTATAAATATTACGTCATAGCTTTATAACATGTAAGTCTGCACGTATTCTTAGTTATAAGTATTTTGTTTACTATAAACGTACGTCATAGTTAAGTACGTATTAAGTGCTTTTTTGTTTATATTGCGTAATAACATGCCATGTAAATTTTGTTAAAATAAAAACATAATCAAAACTGTATATAATTCTTTTTTGTTATCGATCTAAAATAATGGATAATGTTATATTTCAACATCCTAGTAATATTTTTGTAGCCGGTCCTAGTGGTAGTGGTAAAACGGTTACAGTTGGTAAGATAGTAAAATATAAATATTTTATTCGATAAATCTATTAGTCGTGTATATTGGTGTTATAAAGAATGGCAAATTCAATATGAAGATGTTAAAAATGATGATAAAGAAGGTTTAGTAGAATTTATAGAAGGTATACCGGCTGATGATGATAATTATTTCCCCACAAATACGGAAGAACCTTATATGATTATATTCGATGATATGATGAATACCGATTATGAAGATAAAATTGTATCATGGTTTACAAGAAAAGGTCATCATAGAGGTGCTACATGCGTATACATAACGCAAAATTTATATCAACAAAATAAAAATTCTAGAACGATAAATTTAAATTCGAAATATCTAATATTATTTAAAAATAGTAGAGATAAAGGTCAAATAGTAGTTTTAGCTAGGCAAACCCAAATAAAACATTTAGCTGAAGCATATAATAATGCTACAGAAGCTCCATACGGTTATTTATTGGTTGACGTTCATCCATTAACTAACGAAAAATATAGATTAAAAACATATTTTCCACATATAGACGGATCAGGTGTTAGAATATACATTTAAATATGACTATATTCGATTTAATAAACCGTTTAATAAAGGAAGAAAATCCTGATAAACGTGAACAATTATTAGCAAAAGGAGATAATCGTTTAATGAAATGGTTTATATCAATAGCTAATGCTATAATAGATAATAAAATATCTATGCCAAAACAAACTATAAAATTTATGAATAAACATAACAATATTATAAAAACTATAGGCTCTAGTAGTACATCTAATGCTGAAAGGAAAAAACTATTACTTACTAAAGGTGGTTCTGGTTTCTTAGGAGGTGTAATGATACGTACATTTATGAATTGGAAAAGTGGTAAAAAAACTATTAAACCTAAAAAAGTTAAAATAGTTAAAAAAAGAGTTAATAAAACTAAAAAAGCTGTTAAGGAAAAAACTAAAAAAGCTGTTAAGCAAAAAAAAAAAAAAAAGAGTTTCATTTGAAGAACCTATAGGTACTATAATGCAAATTTAACACCTATTACAAGTCCTTCAACATCTTTAGGTATAAATACACCTGAAGGTTTTAGCCCTGACATTTCTTCATTAGCTAATGACTATGGCTTTAGTAGACCTTTAGCTTGGTCACCGTTAAATAAACAACATAATACAGTTAAATTACCGTCTATGACATCATTTCTAAATCGTATAACACCTACAAAAAATTATACATCACCATTATTAACTAATTGGGATAATATAACCGAAAAACCGTTTGAAACAACAAATGATATTGAAGATTTATCGCAATACTTATAAATATAATGGTTAGAAAATACAAATTAAAACGTAAAAAAAATATTAAATTACATTATAAAAGAAAATATAAAAATAAACGTAAAAATCAACATGGTGGTCTTATAGGTTTATCAGATCTTTTATATAAATGGTTATAAATACTATATATTATTATTATATTTTCATTAATATTTAATTATCATGGGTAGAAAACGTAGAAAACGTTCTATGTCTAATAAACGTAAATTAATAAAATTACATAAAACTATTAATCAAAAGGTGGTGGTATAACGGCTAAAGATTTAGGATTATTTATAAAAAAAAAAAATTGAAAATATTATAAATATAGAAGTTATATAATTATATATTCATTTAACATAAAAGTATCATGGCGGGAAAACGTTGTATGAAAAGACGTCATAAAGCTCATAAAATACATAAAAATAGACGTAGAATTCGAAGAAATCAAAAAGGTGGTTTTATACCATTACCTTTAATGGCATTAGGTGCTGGTTTATTAACACCTATTATAGCAGATGGTGTTAACGATATTGTAAAACGTTTAGGTATAAAATTTTAAAAAAACCTTTAGGTATAAATAAATAATATGTAAATAATATAGTCATTATCATATTATAAGTTATCATGAAAACGTTTAAACGTAAGCAGCCTTTAATAAGGAAATATGGAAAATTATTTTTAGGTTTACGTAATACACCTGATACATTTAAACGTAATATAATAAAACGTTGTGATAAATGTTTAATAAAATGTATATGTGAATGTTGTCATAATGTTTTAAAGGGTAGTGTTAACATGGATAAGAGTCATAAAGCATCTTTAAAGCATTGGAGTAAGGATATTCGTTTATTAGCCGATAAAAGTATATCAACTAAACGTAAACGTAAAATAATAACGCCGCAATTAATAAATACATTAATTGATAGTACACAATCTAAAATTGAAAAAACAATATGAATAAAATGGTATTAGTGCCTGAGGCACATGTAGAAGAATTAAAAAGATTACGTTTATATCAAAAAGCTGAATTACCGCCGAAACCAGAAATAATACAAACTGTAGATATACAAAGAAATATTGACGAATTAATGGCTAATCCTAATATATCTAATACAGATAAAATGCATAAGTTTGGTGAATATATGTTAAAATATAATAGTTTTAAAGAACAAGCTGTAGATAGTAGTGAACCTTCTAAAGCACCTACATATAATACAGATGTATTAAAACCAATACATGATGATGATGTAATTATAACTGTACCTAAAACTATGCAAAAAAATGTAAATAAATTATTAGAACAATTAAAACTTCATACTGATGTTACCTGGGATGATAAAGGTGTTGTAAGTGTTAAAGGTAAAGTTATAGCAGGTAGTAATATAACGGATATTATAAATGATGCTGCTAGAGAAAGAAAATCTAGAACACATGCTGTAGGCTGGCTGGATGTTGCTGAAGAATTAAAAAATCAAAATCAAAAAATATCTAAAAAATAAACGTTGGAGTACTTTAGTAAATAAAGAAATAAGTAATAAAAGAAAAAGTAATTTAATAAATCCTATAACAGATAAAAAACATTTAAAGAAAAAAAATAAAAAAAAATAAAAAAACGTACATTAGATGCAGATTCTACAATTACAGATATTGATGATGATGACAATGATGATGATGATGAAACAATAAATAATGATAAACAATGGTCGCTTTGGGAATAGATAAAATTTTATTATGATATTAAAAATCCAGCATCTTTTTCAGGTATTAGTAAATTATATAAAGCTGGAAAACATTTATTAAAATCTTTAACTATAAATGATGTTAAAACATGGTTATCAGAACAAAAAACTTATACATTACATAAACCTATAACAAGAACATTTAAACGTAGAAAAACTATAGTAGCTGGTATAGATATTCAATGGCAAGCAGATTTAGCTGATATGCAAAAATTTAGTATACATAATAAAGGTTATCATTATTTATTATGTGTTATTGATGTATTTTCAAAAATGGCTTGGGTTAAACCTATAAAAAATAAATTATCTAAAACTTTAATACATTCTTTTAATTCTATATTAAATGAATCACATAGAAAACCTAAAGCTTTACAAACCGATAAAGGTAGTGAATTTATTAATGATTTATTTCAAAAAAATTTAAAGAAAAAAAAAAAATATTTTTTTACAACTGAAAACCCTGAAACTAAAGCTAGTGTTGTTGAACGTTTTCAAAGAACTCTTAAAGGTAAAATGTGGAAATATTTTACTTATAATAATAATACTAAAAAATATATAGATGTTTTACAAGATCTTATAGATAATTATAATATTTCTAAGCATAGTTCTACAGGCTATAAACCTAAATATGTAAATATAGGTAATGAATATATAGTTTCTGATAATATTAATTATGATGAGAAACCTAAAGATATTATATCTATTAAAAAAGGTGATCATGTTAGAATTAATAAAACAAAAAAACATTTTGCAATAGGTTATTTACCTAATTGGACATTAGAAATATATATTGTATATAAAGTTATAAAAGGTTCACCGACAACATTTAAGGTTCATGATTTGAATGGTGAGGAAATAAAAGGTTCATTTTATAGAAACGAATTACAATATATTAAACATAAAGGTGATTACGATATTGAACGTATATTAAAAAAAAGAGTAATTATTAGAAAAGGACATAAAATTAAAGAAATATTTGTTAAGTGGAAAGGTTACGATAAATCGTTTAATAAATGGATACAAGCATAAAAAATATGGATTCAATAACCATATCATCTTTAGATAATAAAATAACAACACCTTCTATAAAATCTAATAAATTTAATGATTTATCTGGACTATATAGATACACGGCTCAGATGTTACTCATCTATTGTGTTTTTGCGGCTTCTGTATGGGGTCTAGCGTACGGTGATACAAATAATAAAGACGTTTGGCTTGTTCTTTTAAGTACAATAACGGGTATAGGTTTACCATCACCTAAAATATCTAGAAGAAAATAATGGAAGATATGTATGTAACGCTTATAAGTGATAGTTCTTTAAATATCTATCCTAATAATACTGTATCAAAATTTAGATGTAAATTAGCTAAACCTATATATATAAATAAAGAAGATTGGCGCTTAGCTTTAACGGAAATCACTTACGTTAATATAGGTTTAACTTTTCATCCTAATATATGTAAAAAATTAGGTTATTTAAATGCTACTAAAACATCTATTATACGATCTATTGATATAGAGCCATCCCCATTTTTAGATCCTATTAATCTATTAATTAATGATAGTTCTATGTACGTTTACATAGATATTATACAACCTGTAATGGTGTCTGATGGTGAAGAACAATTATTACGTGTTTTACCTTTTAAATCTAAATTAGACGTTAATCATTATAGTACTAATGAATTTCAACACGATCAATATATAAAATTAAATACTAATCATATAGATGAAATAAGCGTTCATATAAAATATGTTTTAGGTGAAAATATTCATTTCAATGATGGTAAGTGTATATTAACGTTGCATTTTATTAAGGAACATATATTTAATAATTACGTATAATGGATCGTTACGAAAATTTCTATATAACGTTAGATAGTCAACGTACTAAATTTAAAACACTAACAAATAATAATGCTGATTTTAAAGTTTCTATACCTAATGGTATAACATTAGGTAATGATAGTAATTGGGAAGTTGGATTAGTCGATGGTATTATACCAAATAAAGTATTTAATATTACAGAAAATAATAATACATTTTATATAGTTGTTAGAAATCCTAAATATCATAGAGGTGGTAATCAAAATGAGAATTTCATAAATGTACCATTCGGTAATTATGACCATTATTATAATGATGTTCTTTATCATGAAAAACTTACGTTTAATTATAGATTTCGAATGATGAATGAATATCAAAGATATATGGATATTGATGATGAATTTAAAGAACCTGTTAAAGATGTTGCCAATAATGGTACATTATTAAACGTAAATGATTTTTTTATAAGTCAGTACAAATGTTTCAAGAATTTTCTATGAAATATGGATCTATAATTAATTTTAAAGGACCTAAAGAAGATAATTACACTAATAAGAATTGGAGTAATCATTGTTCATTATTTCCTTTTAAAATACCTATAGGTGTTTACGATGATTATAAAATATTAACTCGTATTATGGAGGATATGTGGAATAATGCATTTGCAGATTTATTTTCTACTTTTTATTATTATGTTATGTTAAAACCAATAGATAGAAAACTTGGAGTTACATTAGGTTGGCATTATAATGATAATCCTTATTTTATGTTTTATAAAAAACAAGCTTTAGCTTTAACGTCTAATACTAATGGACTATTAGGACTTCTTGTACCTGCATTATTAGGTAATATGTTAGGTGTAGATCCTTGTCAAGAAATTGTTAATATGCACGATAATATGGTTTCTATGAGTAATTATGAACAAACAAAAAACATACCTAATAAACCACATTATTTTGTATTCCCTAAAATGGATTGTTTCGTTTATAAACCATATTTATATTTAGGTCTTACTAATCTATACGTATATACAAATATTATAGATTTTTGTATAGTTGGTTCTGGACAAATACAATTATTACGTCAATTTACTTATAATCAAGAACCTAATATAACTACACATAAAAGTATACAATTTAAACATATACATTATTTACCGATTACGGATAAATGTATTAACGATATATATATACTTATACGCAATGAATTAGGTGAACCGATTCATTTAACAGGTGATGTTTGCATAGTTAGGTTAGAATTTCGCAGAAGACCATTATGAATATACCTGTTTATAGAGGTCGTGTTAGACAACGTGGTTATGGTTTAGGTGGTATATTAAAAACTGTTGGTAGTAATCTTATACCTTATTTAGTTAAAATGTAGCTGGAACTTTAATTGATGAAGTTACAGGTGGTATTCGTGAAGTTTTAGAAGAACCAAAAGCATATAAAAAAGTTGCTAAAACAAGAGGTAAAAAAGTATTTAAACATGTTACTTCAAAATTAATAGATGATTTAAACATGATACATTAATGTCTACTCTAACGGGTAAACGAAAAAGCATAAAGAGTATTAGTGATCTCGATACGGGTCAGTCAGGATCTGGACGTAGAAAACGACGTCACGTTCATATTTTAAAAAAACATAAAAAAAGACGTTTAGATTATTTCGATTAACTAAAAAATAAAAATGTTAACAGGATCTACTTTATGTAATAAAGGGGAATTAGACCTCTATAGATTACCACCTACACTTACAACTATGGATAGAGCTTTTATTAATGAACATCAACCATTAGTTAGTCCTTTTGAAAATACAGCTCCTATAGAATTTATAATTCCTAGACAAACTGAAAAATGGTTAGATCTTTTAGATTTAGAATTAAACCTTCAAATTAAAATGGTAAAAAATGATGGTAGTAATGTCGATGCTGATGCTGCTGTTTCTATTATAGAAAATCCATTATATTCTTTATTTGGACATGTTGATATTTATATTAACGGTAAATTAATATCTGGTAATGATAAATATCCTTATAGAGCTTTTTTAGAAACGTTATGTGGTACTAGTGAAACTGAACAAAATATGTTAGAAGATACACAATTATGGGGTAAACCATTAGTAGGTGAAACACGTAGTTTTACAACTTTTGGCGATGCTACTTTAGCTATAAATGGAGCTAAACAACGTAATATAAAATTAACAGGTGGTAAAGTAGTTGAATTACAAGGTAAAATACATACAGATATTACTAGACAATCTAAATATTTACCAAATATGTGTCAATTAAAAATACGTTTAGTAAGATCTTCACCTGCTTTTTATATGATAGGTGATGATAGTGGTGATTGCCATATAGAAATTTTAAAAGCTGTTATGAAAGTAAGAACTGTAGCTTTAGATCCTAATGTATGGGTTTCTTTAAATAATTCTCTAAGATCAGCTCCTATGAAAATACCTATTAAACGTGTTGCAATTAATGTATTTACAGTTATGAATGGATTAGTATCAAAAATAGAATCTAATCTAGTACATGGTCAATTACCTAAAAGAATTATTATAGGTCAAGTTAAAAATTCTATTATGAATGGTTCAAATAATCATTCACCATTTTCGTTCGATCATTTTAATATCACTAAATTAAAGGTTACTATAAATGGTACTAGTATAGATGCTAATCCTTTATATATGAATTTTACAGATGATAATAATACACAAATATGTCAAAGTTATAGATCTTTTTGGAAAGGTCTTGGTATAGATCATGGTAAAGAACTTTATGTATTTCCAATCTCTATTTATAAACAAAAACATACTTTATGGGCTATTGATTTTACACCAGATTTAGGATGTGAAGAAGGTCATCTTCATCCTATTAAAAATGGTAATATAGAATTTGATATGGAATGGGGAGAGGCTTTAACAGCTCCTATAAATGTCATTGTTTATGCAGAATACGATGATATGATCATGATTGATGGTTTACGTAATGTTATTACATCTTAAAAAATATGGATACACAAACATTACAAAATATTTTAAATACAATATTTCCATCTTTAAATGGTTTTGTATGTGCAAGAGATGAATTATTATCTATAAATAAACGTTGTAAATGTTATATTGTTAATACAGACCCTATTTCTAAACCGGGTCAACATTGGATTTTAATATATCGTACAAATAATAATAATTGTTTTTATTTCGACTCATATGGAGGTTATAATAATATTGATTTAGATATTGCTAATTTTTTAAATATAAATTCTTTAAAAGTATTTAGAAATAAAAATCGTTTTCAATCAGATACTTCACAAGTATGTGGCGTATATTGTTTATATGTATTATATGCTATTGTATATTATAATCATACATTTTCACATATTGTTATAGATACTTTTAGTTTTACCGATTGGATATCTAATGAAAAATATTTATTTAAGTGGTTTAAACATTTTTATGAAACACTTGAAAACATTTACTACAGGAAATAACAACATGTGTCAAATATGTACTTCAAGGATGTAGGCGTTTTTAAATGTATATAAGATCGTGTAAAAACAGTTCACTCTCTACAACTATATTTTGACATTTGACTAATAAAGATGTCTTCGAATAAAGCTCTATTATCGTTCACCAGTTCTACATCTATAGAGGTACCTAAAGATAAAATTATTAAAGAATTACTACTATATATTGCGGTAGTAATTAACTATCAATTTGAAGGTGAAGATGTTTGGCATCGTTCTTCGGGTGATGAATTTATAGATTCACAAACTTTGAAAATTATAATGGTTGATGATTATAATAATATTATACAATGCGAAAACATGCCTGGAGTTACAAGAACTAAAAACGATTGCGATTGTGATAAATGTAAACGTCTACCAATACTTGAAAATTTACTTCAACCGATACCTGTAAATATGAATCCAAATTGGCATATTGAACAGAAACATGATATTACCGATGTTATCGTTATTGACGATAGCGAAGATGAAGAAATACCGTTCGTTAAACCAACGATTATAAAACGTGAAAATGGAACTTCAAAACCGACAACTAAGAAACGTGTAAAATGGGCTCCACAACTAGAAACTATTATCGATGATGATAATAAACCATCTACATCTACTCAACAGTGTAAAAAGGAATATCGAAGAAGTCTTAGATGTCAAACTTTAAGACGTAGTGAAAGATTGGCTGAGAAGAGAGAGTGAATGTTTTATATAATCTACAACAATACATAAAAAACGTTCTAAAGACTACTACTACAGTGATGTTTTTGTGCTTTTTTTTTACTTAAGACATTCTATATGTGTGTTTTTTAACCTAAGACATTCTATGTGTGTTTTTAATTATATATGCTTTTTAAAATTATATATGCTTTTAATTATATTATTAATCTGCGTTAAGCCTGGGACACACTAGGCGATTTTTTATCGCTGTCGACAACGATTTTTTACGCCGCCGAATTTCGTCCGGCAGTGAGTTCAACGATTGAGTGGACACACTTGCCGGATAACAGTACGACAGCGACGTCTCCTCTTGTCATGTGACACCTTTTTACTCTTGTCATGTGATCATAAAATGGCGGGCAGCAAGTCGAAGTACAGGAAGAAAATTGCAGCAGTAGCTGTTTTGGTGGAGGCTGCCATGTTGAAATCATGTGACTTGTAGGCGTACAGTGATTGGCTGCTGTCAATATACGCATCCGATCTGCTGTCGCCGAGGTGGGCACACTGGCCGATCTCTACGCCACCGATAAAAATCCGGCCGAAATTGATCGCCAATATTCAGCATGTTGAATACGGCCGATTGGTCGGGCGTACGTGTTCGCTAGCAAAGTTCGGCGTCGCACAATCAGACACACTACATGATTCCGCAAGCGAAAATGGATCGGGCGTACAAAATCGCCTAGTGTGTCCCCGGCTTTAGACAATAAGATATATCAAAATAAAATATATGAAAAATAAAATATGTGTTATTATATATAAAAAAACGTGTATTAGTACAGATGGGATTCGAACCCATGATGGATATAATCCATTAGATCTTGAGTCTAAGGCCTTAACCACTCGGCCACTGTACTTTTAAATAAAATATAATATATATATCTTATATATTATAGTTTTATTTAAAAAACTATTAGAACAGATGGGATTCGAACCCATGACGGAAATAATCCATTAGATCTTAAGTCTAACGCCTTAACCTCTCGGCCACTGTACTTTATGATTTAATATACATAAATAGTATACATAGAAGACTAGAAAATGACGGACCTATATTAAACCCCTTTTCACGATTTAATATCAGTTTTTATCCTAGGACTTATTTTGACGTACACCGGACTTATATTAACCCCCTATTCACGATTTTCACATTTTTTTTTATCCTAGGACTTATTTGACGTGACACCGGACTTATATTAACCCCCTTTTCCCGATTTAATACCCTAGGACTTATTTGACGAAACATTTTCTATGACGACACCGGTCCCAGGACCTCATCACGCCCCCCAATACTACTGGTGTTCAAATAAATCTGAAAAAGTACAAAAAAGAACATGTGGAATGCTTTGGAGTGACATTGCTTAAATGTAATTACATTTACAATAATGTTATCAGCGAAACTATTGAAATGAAACACAAACGCTTGGAAATTCCTGGTATCGATCTCGGTACCTCAATGCGGATCACGGGCGGACGGCAAGCAAACCATTACAGACACTTTAACAAAATGAGGCATTCTATATTTCTGTACAGTTTATTTGCCAGTGTACAGATTATCTATATATACAACATAAATGTTAAATATCATACTTATTATACTAATTATATTAAGGAAAACGTTTTTAACACATCTATAATAATATAAAACATTTTGGCCAATGTGGGGGTCGAACCCACGACATTCGCGTTATTAGCACGACGCTCTAAACAACTGAGCTAATCGGCCAAGATATAACAGCTAGTGGTTAAAGTATCAATGTAAATAGAAAATATAACGTGCGCGTAGTAATATAATTATGTACACTGCACTTCACTAACATTAACAATATCTAGGGAGAAAACGGTAGCGTGGCCGAGCGGTCTAAGGCGCTGGTTTAAGGCACCAGTCTCTTCGGAGGCGTGGGTTCGAAACCAACCGCTGCCATATTTTTGTTTCTGAACTATCTGGCCTTCAGTAAATTGACAATGACAATAACTGTACACGTAATTGGTCAAATATGTTCAATACCATTTATTGTTGTGAACAACATACAACCGTTCGTGGTAGCATGCCATAGCTGTGTAACGCGCTGATTTTAGGCACATGTCTCTTGGGAGGCGTATGTTCGAATCCCACCGCTGTCAGTGTTTTTAAATAACCACATATACAACATGCTGAATGAATAAATGGTGAATATTGATGACGATGATGATGATAGTAGTTTGCAAGCCTTGTATGTCACTGCGAACTGGTTTAGAAAATAGCTTAGAAACTTAGGTCATGTCGTAAATTGTTTACATATCTTCATGACTTGACATGTGGCGACTATTATGGATTGCGCAGAAAGTAGCATCATAAACAAACGTGTCTATTATAAACTTGCATTTCCATATGTTTGACAAACAGAAGTATGTAACAGATTTTTAAGAAAATGTCCACTTGGAGAATCCGGGTATCGATCCCGGTACCTCTCACATGCAAAGCGAGCGCTCTACCACTTGAGCTAATCCCCATACGTTTAATACAATGTCACAGCTACAGTATTATATCTTTGCAACTTAACATTTCATCTTTGTATCATTGACACTGATCAAGTTCATTTGTTTTTCGGAGATAAAAAATCACTGTGTAGGGGTGTTCAAATAAATCTGAAAAAGTACAAAAAAGAACATGTGGAATGCTTTGGAGTGACATTGCTTAAATGTAATTACATTTACAATAATTTTATCAGCGAAACTATTGAAATGAAACACGAACGCTTGGAAATTCCTGGTATCGATCTCGGTGCCTCAATGCGGATCACGGGCGGACGGCAAGCGAACCATTACAGACACTTTAACAAAATGAGGCATTCTATATTTCTGTACAGTTTATTTGCCAGTGTACAGATTATCTATATATACAACATAAATGTTAAATATCATACTTATTATACTAATTATATTAAGGAAAACGTTTTTAACACATCTATAATAATATAAAACATTTTGGCCAATGTGGGGGTCGAACCACGACATTCGCGTTATTAGCACGACGCTCTAACCAACTGAGCTAATCGGCCAAGATATAACAGCTAGTGATTAAAGTATCAATGTAAATAGAAAATATAACGTGCTCGTAGTAATATAATTATGTACACTACACTTCACTAACATTAACAATATCTAGGGAGAAAACGGTAGCGTGGCCGAGCGGTCTAAGGCGCTGGTTTAAGGCACCAGTCTCTTCGGAGGCCTGGGTTCGAATCCCACCGCTGCCATATTTTTGTTTCTGAACTATCTGGCCTTCAGTAAATTGACAATGACAATAACTGTACACGTAATTGGTCAAATATGTTCAATACCATTTATTGTTGTGAACAACATACAACCGTTCGTGGTAGCATGCCATAGCGGTGTAACGCGCTGATTTTAGGCACATGTCTCTTGGGAGGCGTATGTTCGAATCCCACCGCTGTTAGTGTTTTTAAATAACCACATATACAACATGCTGAATGAATAAATGGTGAATATTGATGATGATGATGATGATGATAGTAGTTTGCAAGCCTTGTATGTCACTGCGAACTGGTTTAGAAAATAGCTTAGAAACTTAGTTCATGTCGTAAATTGTTTACATATCTTCATGACTTGACATGTGGCGACTATTATGGATTGCGCAGAAAGTAGCATCATAAACAAACGTGTCTATTATAAACTTGCATTTCCATATGTTTGACAAACAGAAGTATGTAACAGATTTTTAAAAAATGTCCACTTGGAGAATCCGGGTATCGATCCCGGTACCTCTCACATGAAAAGCGAGCGCTCTACCACTTGAGCTAATCCCTCATACGTTTAATACAATGTCACAGCTACAGTATTATATCTTTGCAACTTAACATTTCATCTTTGTATCATTGACACTGATCAAGTTCATTTGTTTTTCGGAGATAAAAAATCACTGTGTAGGGGTGTTCAAATAAATCTGAAAAAGTACAAAAAAGAACATGTGCAATGCTTTGGAGTGACATTGCTTAAATGTAATTACATTTACAATAATGTTATCAGCGAAACTATTGAAATGAAACACAAACGCTTGGAAATTCCTGGTATCGATCTCGGTACCTCAATGCGGATCACGGGCGGACGGCAAGCAAACCATTACAGACACTTTAACAAAATGAGGCATCCTATATTTCTGTACAGTTTATTTGCCAGTGTACAGATTATCTATATATACAACATAAATGTTAAATATCATACTTATTATACTAATTATATTAAGGAAAACGTTTTTAACACATCTATAATAATATAAAACATTTTGGCCAATGTGGGGGTCGAACCCACGACATTCGCGTTATTAGCACGACGCTCTAACCAACTGAGCTAATCGGCCAAGATATAACAGCTAGTGGTTAAAGTATCAATGTAAATAGAAAATATAACGTGCGCGTAGTAATATAATTATGTACACTGCACTTCACTAACATTAACAATATCTAGGGAGAAAACGGTAGCGTGGCCGAGCGGTCTAAGGCGCTGGTTTAAGGCACCAGTCTCTTCGGAGGCGTGGGTTCGAATCCCACC
Source organism: Archivesica marissinica (assembly GCA_014843695.1). Lineage (NCBI taxonomy): Eukaryota > Metazoa > Mollusca > Bivalvia > Venerida > Vesicomyidae > Archivesica > Archivesica marissinica. The sequence continues at coordinate 59,177,085 of CM026401.1, forward strand.
GCTGCCATATTTTTGTTTCTGAACTATCTGGCCTTCAGTAAATTGACAATGACAATAACTGTACACGTAATTGGTCAAATATGTTCAATACCATTTATTGTTGTGAACAACATACAACCGTTCGTGGTAGCATGCCATAGCGGTGTAACGCGCTGATTTTAGGCACATGTCTCTTGGGAGGCGTATGTTCGAATCCCACCGCTGTTAGTGTTTTTAAATAACCACATATACAACATGCTGAATGAATAAATGGTGAATATTGATGATGATGATGATGATAGTAGTTTGCAAGCCTTGTATGTCACTGCGAACTGGTTTAGAAAATAGCTTAGAAACTTAGTTCATGTCGTAAATTGTTTACATATCTTCATGACTTGACATGTGGCGACTATTATGGATTGCGCAGAAAGTAGCATCATAAACAAACGTGTCTATTATAAACTTGCATTTCCATATGTTTGACAAACAGAAGTATGTAACAGATTTTTAAAAAAATGTCCACTTGGAGAATCCGGGTATCGATCCCGGTACCTCTCACATGCAAAGCGAGCGCTCTACCACTTGAGCTAATCCCCCATACGTTTAATACAATGTCACAGCTACAGTATTATATCTTTGCAACTTAACATTTCATCTTTGTATCATTGACACTGATCAAGTTCATTTGTTTTTCGGAGATAAAAAATCACTGTGTAGGGGTGTTCAAATAAATCTGAAAAAGTACAAAAAAGAACATGTGGAATGCTTTGGAGTGACATTGCTTAAATGTAATTACATTTACAATAATGTTATCAGCGAAACTATTGAAATGAAACATGAACGCTTGGAAATTCCTGGTATCGATCTCGGTACCTCAATGCGGATCACGGGCGGACGGCAAGCAAACCATTACAGACACTTTAACAAAATGAGGCATTCTATATTTCTGTACAGTTTATTTGCCAGTGTACAGATTATCTATATATACAACATAAATGTTAAATATCATACTTATTATACTAATTATATTAAGGAAAACGTTTTTAACACATCTATAATAATATAAAAGATGTTGGCCAATGTGGGGTTCACACCCACGACATTCGCGTTATAAGCACGATGCTCTAACCAACTGAGCTAATCGGCCAAGATATAACAGCTAGTGGTTAAAGTATCAATGTAAATAGAAAATATAACGTACGCGTAGTAATATAATTATGTACACTGCACTTCACTAACATTAACAATATCTAGGGAGAAAACGGTAGCGTGGCCGAGCGGTCTAAGGCGCTGGTTTAAGGCACCAGTCTCTTCGGAGGCTGGGTTCGAATCCAACCGCTGCCATATTTTTGTTTCTGATATCTGGCCTTCAGTAAATTGACAATGACAATAACTGTACACGTAATTGGTCAAATATGTTCAATACCATTTATTGTTGTGAACAACATACAACCGTTCGTGGTAGCATGCCATAGTGGTGCAATGCGCTGATTTTAGGCACATGTCTCTTGGGAGGCGTATGTTCGAATCCCACCGCTGTCAGTGTTTTTAAATAACCACATATACAACATGCTGAATGAATAAATGGTGAATATTGATGACGATGATGATGGTAGTAGTTTGCAAGCCTTGTATGTCACTGCGAACTGGTTTAGAAAATAGCTTAGAAACTTAGGTCATGTCGTAAATTGTTTACATATCTTCATGACTTGACATGTGGCGACTATTATGGATTGCGCAGAAAGTAGCATCATAAACAAACGTGTCTATTATAAACTTGCATTTCCATATGTTTGACAAACAGAAGTATGTAACAGATTTTTAAGAAAATGTCCACTTGGAGAATCCGGGTATCGATCCCGGTACCTCTCACATGCAAAGCGAGCGCTCTACCACTTGAGCTAATCCCCCATACGTTTAATACAATGTCACAGCTACAGTATTATATCTTTGCAACTTAACATTTCATCTTTGTATCATTGACACTGATCAAGTTCATTTGTTTTTCGGAGATAAAAAATCACTGTGTAGGGGTGTTCAAATAAATCTGAAAAAGTACAAAAAAGAACATGTGGAATGCTTTGGAGTGACATTGCTTAAATGTAATTACATTTACAATAATTTTATCAGCGAAACTATTGAAATGAAACACGAACGCTTGGAAATTCCTGGTATCGATCTCGGTGCCTCAATGCGGATCACGGGCGGACGGCAAGCGAACCATTACAGACACTTTAACAAAATGAGGCATTCTATATTTCTGTACAGTTTATTTGCCAGTGTACAGATTATCTATATATACAACATAAATGTTAAATATCATACTTATTATACTAATTATATTAAGGAAAACGTTTTTAACACATCTATAATAATATAAAACATTTTGGCCAATGTGGGGGTCGAACCACGACATTCGCGTTATTAGCACGACGCTCTAACCAACTGAGCTAATCGGCCAAGATATAACAGCTAGTGATTAAAGTATCAATGTAAATAGCTAATATAACGTGCTCGTAGTAATATAATTATGTACACTACACTTCACTAACATTAACAATATCTAGGGTGAAAACGGTAGCGTGGCCGAGCGGTCTAAGGCGCTGGTTTAAGGCACCAGTCTCTTCGGAGGCCTGGGTTCGAATCCCATCGCTGCCATATTTTTGTTTCTGAACTATCTGGCCTTCAGTAAATTGACAATGACAATAACTGTACACGTAATTGGTCAAATATGTTCAATACCATTTATTGTTGTGAACAACATACAACCGTTCGTGGTAGCATGCCATAGCTGTGTAACGCGCTGATTTTAGGCACATGTCTCTTGGGAGGCGTATGTTCGAATCCCACCGCTGTCAGTGTTTTTAAATAACCACATATACAACATGCTGAATGAATAAATGGTGAATATTGATGACGATGATGATGATAGTAGTTTGCAAGCCTTGTATGTCACTGCGAACTGGTTTAGAAAATAGCTTAGAAACTTAGGTCATGTCGTAAATTGTTTACATATCTTCATGACTTGACATGTGGCGACTATTATGGATTGCGCAGAAAGTAGCATCATAAACAAACGTGTCTATTATAAACTTGCATTTCCATATGTTTGACAAACAGAAGTATGTAACAGATTTTTAAAAAAATGTCCACTTGGAGAATCCGGGTATCGATCCCGGTACCTCTCACATGCAAAGCGAGCGCTCTACCACTTGAGCTAATCCCCATACGTTTAATACAATGTCACAGCTACAGTATTATATCTTTGCAACTTAACATTTCATCTTTGTATCATTGACACTGATCAAGTTCATTTGTTTTTCGGAGATAAAAAATCACTGTGTACGGGTGTTCAAATAAATCTGAAAAAGTACAAAAAAGAACATGTGGAATGCTTTGGAGTGACATTGCTTAAATGTAATTACATTTACAATAATTTTATCAGCGAAACTATTGAAATGAAACACGAACGCTTGGAAATTCCTGGTATCGATCTCGGTGCCTCAATGCGGATCACGGGCGGACGGCAAGCGAACCATTACAGACACTTTAACAAAATGAGGCATTCTATATTTCTGTACAGTTTATTTGCCAGTGTACAGATTATCTATATATACAACATAAATGTTAAATATCATACTTATTATACTAATTATATTAAGGAAAACGTTTTTAACACATCTATAATAATATAAAACATTTTGGCCAATGTGGGGGTCGAACCCACGACATTCGCGTTATTAGCACGACGCTCTAACCAACTGAGCTAATCGGCCAAGATATAACAGCTAGTGGTTAAAGTATCAATGTAAATAGAAAATATAACGTGCGCGTAGTAATATAATTATGTACACTGCACTTCACTAACATTAACAATATCTAGGGAGAAAACGGTAGCGTGGCCGAGCGGTCTAAGGCGCTGGTTTAAGGCACCAGTCTCTTCGGAGGCGTGGGTTCGAAACCAACCGCTGCCATATTTTTGTTTCTGAACTATCTGGCCTTCAGTAAATTGACAATGACAATAACTGTACACGTAATTGGTCAAATATATTCAATACCATTTATTGTTGTGAACAACATACAACCGTTCGCGGCAGCATGCCATAGCGGTGTAACGCGCTGATTTTAGGCACATGTCTCTTGGGAGGCGTATGTTCGAATCCCACCACTGTCAGTGTTTTTAAATGACCACATATACAACATGCTGAATGAATAAATGGTGAATATTGATCACGATGATGATGATAGTAGTTTGCAAGCCTTGTATGTCACTGCGAACTGGTTTAGAAAATAGCTTAGAAACTTAGTTCATGTCGTAAATTGTTTACATATCTTCATGACTTGACATGTGGCGACTATTATGGATTGCGCAGAAAGTAGCATCATAAACAAACGTGTCTATTATAAACTTGCATTTCCATATGTTTGACAAACAGAAGTATGTAACAGATTTTTTTAAAAATGTCCACTTGGAGAATCCGGGTATCGATCCCGGTACCTCTCACATGCAAAGCGAGCGCTCTACCACTTGAGCTAATCCCCCATACGTTTAATACAATGTCACAGCTACAGTATTATATCTTTGCAACTTAACATTTCATCTTTGTATCATTGACACTGATCAAGTTCATTTGTTTTTCGGAGATAAAAAATCACTGTGTAGGGGTGTTCAAATAAATCTGAAAAAGTACAAAAAAGAACATGTGGAATGCTTTGGAGTGACATTGCTTAAATGTAATTACATTTACAATAATGTTATCAGCGAAACTATTGAAATGAAACACGAACGCTTGGAAATTCCTGGTATCGATCTCGGTGCCTCAATGCGGATCACGGGCGGACGGCAAGCGAACCATTACAGACACTTTAACAAAATGAGGCATTCTATATTTCTGTACAGTTTATTTGCCAGTGTACAGATTATCTATATATACAACATAAATGTTAAATATCATACTTATTATACTAATTATATTAAGGAAAACGTTTTTAACACATCTATAATAATATAAAAGATGTTGGCCAATGTGGGGTTCACACCCACGACATTCGCGTTATAAGCACGATGCTCTAACCAACTGAGCTAATCGGCCAAGATATAACAGCTAGTGGTTAAAGTATCAATGTAAATAGAAAATATAACGTACGCGTAGTAATATAATTATGTACACTGCACTTCACTAACATTAACAATATCTAGGGAGAAAACGGTAGCGTGGCCGAGCGGTCTAAAGCGCTGGTTTAAGGCACCAGTCTCTTCGGAGGCGTGGGTTCGAATCTCACCGCTGATATATTTTTGTTTCTGAACTATCTGGCCTTCAGTAAATTGACAATGACAATAACTGTACACATAATTGGTCAAATATGTTCAATACCATTTATTGTTGTGAACAACATACAACCGTTCGTGGTAGCATGCCATAGTGGTGTAACGCGCTGATTTTAGGCACATGTCTCTTGGGAGGCGTATGTTCGAATCCCACCGCTGTCAGTGTTTTTAAATGACCACATATACATCATGCTGAATGAATAAATGGTGAATATTGATGATGATGATGATGATGATGATGATGATGATGATAGTAGTTTGCAAGCCTTGTATGTCACTGCGAACTGGTTTAGAAAATAGCTTAGAAACTTAGTTCATGTCGTAAATTGTTTACATATCTTCATGACTTGACATGTGGCGACTATTATGGATTGCGCAGAAAGTAGCATCATAAACAAACGTGTCTATTATAAACTTGCATTTCCATATGTTTGACAAACAGAAATATGTAACAGATTTTTAAAAAAAATGTCGACTTGGAGAATCCGGGTATCGATCCCGGTACCTCTCACATGCAAAGCGAGCGCTCTACCACTTGAGCTAATCCCCCATACGTTTAATACAATGTCACAGGTATAGTATTATATCTTTGCAACTTAACATTTCATCTTTGTATCATTGACACTGATCAAGTTCATTTTTTCTGAGATAAAAAATCACTGTGTATGGGTGTTCAAATAAATCTGAAAAAGTACAAAAAAGAACATGTGGAATGCTTTGGAGTAACATTGCTTAATTGTAATTACATTTACAATAATTTTATCAGCGAAACTATTGAAATGAAACACGAACGCTTGGAAATTCCTGGTATCGATCTCAGTATCTCAATTCGGATCACGGACGGAGGGCAAGCGAACCATTACAGACACTTTAACAAAATGAGGCATTCTATATTTTTGTACAGTTTATTTGCCAGTGTGCAGATAATCTATATATATAACATAAATGTTAAATATCATAATTATTATACTAATTATATTAAGGAAAACGTTAACACATCTATAATAACATAAAACATTTTGGCCAATGTGGGGGTCGAACCCACGACATTCGCGTTATTAGCACGACGCTCTAACCAACTGAGCTAATCGGCCAAGATATAATAGCTAGTGGTTAAAATATCAATGTATATAGAAAAAATAACGTGCTTATAGTAATATAATTATGTACACTGCACTTCACTAACATTAACAATATCTAGGGAGAAAATGGTAGCGTGGCCGAGCGGTCTGAGGCGCTGGTTTATGGCACCAGTCTCTTCGGAGGCGTGGTTTCGAATCCCACCGCTGCCATATTTTTGTTTCTGAACTATCTGGCCTTCAGTAAATTGACAATGACAATAACTGTACACGTAATTGGTCAAATATGTTCAATACCATTTATTGTTGTGAACAACATACAACCGTTCGTGGCAGCATGCCCATAGCGGTGTAACGCGCTGATTTTAGGCACATGTCTCTTGGGAGGCGTATGTTCGAATCCCACCGCTGTCAGTGTTTTTAAATGACCACATATACAACATGCTGAATGAATAAATGGTGAATATTGATCACGATGATGATGATAGTAGTTTGCAAGCCTTGTATGTCACTGCGAACTGGTTTAGAAAATAGCTTAGAAACTTAGTTCATGTCGTAAATTGTTTACAGTCAAACCTGTGTTAGTGGTCACCTCCATTAAGCAGCCAACCTGTATTAAGCAGCCATTTTCCAGATTCCCAATCGGTCGTTTTGTTATATATTTGACCTCTATTAAGCAGCCACCTGTGCTAAGCAGCCACTTTCTCTGACTCCCTTGGCTGGCTGCTTAAGACAGGTTTGACTGTACATATCTTCATGACTTGACATGTGGCAACTATTGTGGATTGCGCAGAAAGTAGCATTTTAAACAAACGTGCCTATTATAAACTTGCATTTCCATATGTTTGACAAACAGAAATATGTAACAGATTTTTTTTTTAAATGTCGACTTGGAGAATCCGGGTATCGATCCCGGTACCTCTCACATGCAAAGCGAGCGCTCTACCACTTGAGCTAATCCCCCATACGTTTAATACAATGTCACAGGTATAGTATTATATCTTTGCAACATAACATTTCATCTTTGTATCATTGACACTGATCAAGTTCATTTTTTTTCTGAGATAAAAAATCACTGTGTATGGGTGTTCAAATAAATCTGAAAAAGTACAAAAAAGAACATGTGGAATGCTTTGGAGTAACATTGCTTAATTGTAATTACATTTACAATAATTTTATCAGCGAAACTATTGAAATGAAACACGAACGCTTGGAAATTCCTGGTATCGATCTCAGTATCTCAATTCGGATCACGGACGGAGGGCAAGCGAACCATTACAGACACTTTAACAAAATGAG
>CM026401.1:59185770-59206217 GCA_014843695.1 Archivesica marissinica
CGCTGGTTTAAGGCACCAGTCTCTTCGGAGGCGTGGGTTCGAATCCCACCGCTGCCATATTTTTGTTTCTGAACTATCTGGCCTTCAGTAAATTGACAATGACAATAACTGTACACGTAATTGGTCAAATATATTCAATACCATTTATTGTTGTGAACAACATACAACCGTTCGTGGCAGCATGCCATAGCGGTGTAACGCGCTGATTTTAGGCACATGTCTCTTGGGAGGCGTATGTTCGAATCCCACCACTGTCAGTGTTTTTAAATGACCACATATACAACATGCTGAATGAATAAATGGTGAATATTGATCACGATGATGATGATAGTAGTTTGCAAGCCTTGTATGTCACTGCGAACTGGTTTAGAAAATAGCTTAGAAACTTAGTTCATGTCGTAAATTGTTTACAGTCAAACCTGTGTTAGTGGTCACCTCCATTAAGCAGCCAACCTGTATTAAGCAGCCATTTTCCAGATTCCCAATCGGTCGTTTTGTTATATATTTGACCTCTATTAAGCAGCCACCTGTGCTAAGCAGCCACTTTCTCTGACTCCCTTGGCTGGCTGCTTAAGACAGGTTTGACTGTACATATCTTCATGACTTGACATGTGGCAACTATTGTGGATTGCGCAGAAAGTAGCATTATAAACAAACGTGTCTATTATAAACTTGCATTTCCATATGTTTGACAAACAGAAATATGTAACAGATTTTTTTTTAAAATGTCGACTTGGAGAATCCGGGTATCGATCCCGGTACCTCTCACATGCAAAGCGAGCGCTCTACCACTTGAGCTAATCCCCCATACGTTTAATACAATGTCACAGGTATAGTATTATATCTTTGCAACTTAACATTTCATCTTTGTATCATTGACACTGATCAAGTTCATTTTTTTTCTGAGATAAAAAATCACTGTGTATGGGTGTTCAAATAAATCTGAAAAAGTACAAAAAAGAACATGTGGAATGCTTTGGAGTAACATTGCTTAATTGTAATTACATTTACAATAATTTTATCAGCGAAACTATTGAAATGAAACACGAACGCTTGGAAATTCCTGGTATCGATCTCAGTATCTCAATTCGGATCACGGACGGAGGGCAAGCGAACCATTACAGACACTTTAACAAAATGAGGCATTCTATATTTTTGTACAGTTTATTTGCCAGTGTGCAGATGATCTATATATATAACATAAATGTTAAATATCATAATTATTATACTAATTATATTAAGGAAAACGTTAACACATCTATAATAACATAAAACATTTTGGCCAATGTGGGGGTCGAACCCACGACATTCGCGTTATTAGCACGACGCTCTAACCAACTGAGCTAATCGGCCAAGATATAATAGCTAGTGGTTAAAATATCAATGTATATAGAAAAAATAACGTGCTTATAGTAATATAATTATGTACACTGCACTTCACTAACATTAACAATATCTAGGGAGAAAATGGTAGCGTGGCCGAGCGGTCTAAGGCGCTGGTTTAAGGCACCAGTCTCTTCGGAGGCGTGGGTTCGAATCCCACCGCTGCCATATTTTTGTTTCTGAACTATCTGGCCTTCAGTAAATTGACAATGACAATAACTGTACACGTAATTGGTCAAATATATTCAATACCATTTATTGTTGTGAACAACATACAACCGTTCGTGGCAGCATGCCATAGCGGTGTAACGCGCTGATTTTAGGCACATGTCTCTTGGGAGGCGTATGTTCGAATCCCACCACTGTCAGTGTTTTTAAATGACCACATATACAACATGCTGAATGAATAAATGGTGAATATTGATCACGATGATGATGATAGTAGTTTGCAAGCCTTGTATGTCACTGCGAACTGGTTTAGAAAATAGCTTAGAAACTTAGTTCATGTCGTAAATTGTTTACAGTCAAACCTGTGTTAGTGGTCACCTCCATTAAGCAGCCAACCTGTATTAAGCAGCCATTTTCCAGATTCCCAATCGGTCGTTTTGTTATATATTTGACCTCTATTAAGCAGCCACCTGTGCTAAGCAGCCACTTTCTCTGACTCCCTTGGCTGGCTGCTTAAGACAGGTTTGACATGTGGCGACTATTATGGATTGCGCAGAAAGTAGCATTATAAACAAACGTGTCTATTATAAACTTGCATTTCCATATGTTTGACAAACAGAAATATGTAACAGATTTTTAAAAAAAATGTCGACTTGGAGAATCCGGGTATCGATCCCGGTACCTCTCACATGCAAAGCGAGCGCTCTACCACTTGAGCTAATCCCCCATACGTTTAATACAATGTCACAGGTACAGTATTATATCTTTGCAACTTAACATTTCATCTTTGTATCATTGACACTGATCAAGTTCATTTTTTTTCTGAGATAAAAAATCACTGTGTATGGGTGTTCAAATAAATCTGAAAAAGTACAAAAAAGAACATGTGGAATGCTTTGGAGTAACATTGCTTAATTGTAATTACATTTACAATAATTTTATCAGCGAAACTATTGAAATGAAACACGAACGCTTGGAAATTCCTGGTATCGATCTCAGTATCTCAATTCGGATCACGGACGGAGGGCAAGCGAACCATTACAGACACTTTAACAAAATGAGGCATTCTATATTTTTGTACAGTTTATTTGCCAGTGTGCAGATAATCTATATATATAACATAAATGTTAAATATCATACTTATTATACTAATTATATTAAGGAAAACGTTTTTAACACATCTATAATAATATAAAACATTTTGGCCAATGTGGGGGTCGAACCCACGACATTCGCGTTATTAGCACGACGCTCTAACCAACTGAGCTAATCGGCCAAGATATAACAGCTAGTGGTTAAAGTATCAATGTAAATAGAAAATATAACGTGCGCGTAGTAATATAATTATGTACACTGCACTTCACTAACATTAACAATATCTAGGGAGAAAACGGTAGCGTGGCCGAGCGGTCTAAGGGGTTTAAGGCACCAGTCTCTTCGGAGGCGTGTGTTTGAATCCTACCGCTGCCATATTTTTGTTTCTGAACTATCTGGCCTTCAGTAAATTGACAATGTAAATAACTCTACACGTAATTGGTCAAATATGTTCAATACCATTTATTATTGAACAACATACAACCGTTCGATTTAGCATGCCATAGCGGTGTAACGCGCTGATTTTAGGCACACGTCTCCTATGAGGCGTATGTTCGAATCCCACCGCTGTGAGTGTTTTTAAATGACCACATATACAACATGCTGAATGAATAAATGGTGAATATTGATGACGATGATGATGATAGTAGTTTGCAAGCCTTGTATGTCATTGCGAACTGGTTTAGAAAATAGCTTAGAAACTTAGTTCATGTCGTAAATTGTTTACAGTCAAACCTGTGTTAGTGATAACCTCCATTAAGCAGCCAACCTGTATTAAGCAGCCATTTTCCAGAATCCCAACCGGTCGTTTTGTTATATATTTGACCTCTATTAAGCAGCCATCTGTGCTAAGCAGCCACTTTCTCTGACTCCCTAGGCTGGCTGCTTAAGACAGGTTTGACTGTACATATCTTCATGACTTGACATGTGGCGACTATTGTGGATTACGCAGAAAGTAGCATTATAAACAAACGTGTCTATTATAAACTTGCATTTCCATATGTTTGACAAACAGAAATATGTAACAGATTTATCAAAAGAATGTCGACTTGGAGAATCCGGGTATCGATCCCGGTACCTCTCACATGCAAAGCGAGCGCTCTACCACTTGAGCTAATCCCCCATACGTTTAAAACAATGTCACAGGTACAGTATTATATCTTTGCAACTTAACATTTCATCTTTGTATCATTGACACTGATCAAGTTTATTTTTTTTCTGAGATAAAAAAATCACTGTGTATGGGTGTTCAAATAAATCTGAAAAAGTACAAAAAGAACATGTGGAATGCTTTGAAGTGACATTGCTTAATTGTAATTACATTTACAATAATTATTATCAGCGAAACTATTGAAATGAAACACGAACGATTGGAAATTCCGGGTATCGATCAGAGTATCTCAATTCGGATCACGGACGGACGGCAAGCGAACGATTACAGACACTTTAACAAAATGAGGCATTCTATATTTCTGTACAGTTTATTTGAAAGTGTGCAGATTATCTATATATATCATAAATGTTAAATATCATAATTATTATACTAATTATATTAAGGAAAACGTTAACACATCTATAATAACATAAAACATTTTGGCCAATGTGGGGGTCGAACCCACGACATTCGCGTTATTAGCACGACGCTCTAACCAACTGAGCTAATCGGCCAAGATATAATAGCTAGTGGTTAAAATATCAATGTATATAGAAAAAATAACGTGCTTATAGTAATATAATTATGTACACTGCACTTCACTAACATTAACAATATCTAGGGAAAAAACGGTAGCGTAGCCGAGCGGTCTAAGGTGCTGGTTTAAGGCACCAGTCTCTTCGGAGGCGTGGGTTCGAATCCCACCGCTGCCATATTTTTGTTTCTGAACTATCTGGCCTTCAGTAAATTGACAATGTACACGTACAATAACTGTACACGTAATTGGTCAAATATATTCAATACCATTTATTGTTGTGAACAACATACAACCGTTCGTGGCAGCATGCCATAGCGGTGTAACGCGCTGATTTTAGGCACATGTCTCTTGGGAGGCGTATGTTCGAATCCCACCACTGTCAGTGTTTTTAAATGACCACATATACAACATGCTGAATGAATAAATGGTGAATATTGATCACGATGATGATGATAGTAGTTTGCAAGCCTTGTATGTCACTGCGAACTGGTTTAGAAAATAGCTTAGAAACTTAGTTCATGTCGTAAATTGTTTACTACAGTCAAACCTGTGTTAGTGGTCACCTCCATTAAGCAGCCAACCTGTATTAAGCAGCCATTTTCCAGATTCCCAATCGGTCGTTTTGTTATATATTTGACCTCTATTAAGCAGCCACCTGTGCTAAGCAGCCACTTTCTCTGACTCCCTTGGCTGGCTGCTTAAGACAGGTTTGACTGTACATATCTTCATGACTTGACATGTGGCAACTATTGTGGATTGCGCAGAAAGTAGCATTTTAAACAAACGTGCCTATTATAAACTTGCATTTCCATATGTTTGACAAACAGAAATATGTAACAGATTTTTTTTTAAAATGTCGACTTGGAGAATCCGGGTATCGATCCCGGTACCTCTCACATGCAAAGCGAGCGCTCTACCACTTGAGCTAATCCCCCATACGTTTAATACAATGTCACAGGTATAGTATTATATCTTTGCAACTTAACATTTCATCTTTGTATCATTGACACTGATCAAGTTCATTTTTTTTCTGAGATAAAAAATCACTGTGTATGGGTGTTCAAATAAATCTGAAAAAGTACAAAAAAGAACATGTGGAATGCTTTGGAGTAACATTGCTTAATTGTAATTACATTTACAATAATTTTATCAGCGAAACTATTGAAATGAAACACGAACGCTTGGAAATTCCTGGTATCGATCTCAGTATCTCAATTCGGATCACGGACGGAGGGCAAGCGAACCATTACAGACACTTTAACAAAATGAGGCATTCTATATTTTTGTACAGTTTATTTGCCAGTGTGCAGATAATCTATATATATAACATAAATGTTAAATATCATAATTATTATACTAATTATATTAAGGAAAACGTTAACACATCTATAATAACATAAAACATTTTGGCCAATGTGGGGGTCGAACCCACGACATTCGCGTTATTAGCACGACGCTCTAAAAAACTGAATCGGCCAAGATATAATAGCTAGTGGTTAAAATATCAATGTATATAGAAAAAATAACGTGCTTATAGTAATATAATTATGTACACTGCACTTCACTAACATTAACAATATCTAGGGAGAAAATGGTAGCGTGGCCGAGCGGTCTAAGGCGCTGGTTTAAGGCACCAGTCTCTTCGGAGGCGTGGGTTCGAATCCCACCGCTGCCATATTTTTGTTTCTGAACTATCTGGCCTTCAGTAAATTGACAATGACAATAACTGTACACGTAATTGGTCAAATATATTCAATACCATTTATTGTTGTGAACAACATACAACCGTTCGTGGCAGCATGTCATAGCGGTGTAACGCGCTGATTTTAGGCACATGTCTCTTGGGAGGCGTATGTTCGAATCCCACCACTGTCAGTGTTTTTAAATGACCACATATACAACATGCTGAATGAATAAATGGTGAATATTGATCACGATGATGATGATAGTAGTTTGCAAGCCTTGTATGTCACTGCGAACTGGTTTAGAAAATAGCTTAGAAACTTAGTTCATGTCGTAAATTGTTTACAGTCAAACCTGTGTTAGTGGTCACCTCCATTAAGCAGCCAACCTGTATTAAGCAGCCATTTTCCAGATTCCCAATCGGTCGTTTTGTTATATATTTGACCTCTATTAAGCAGCCACCTGTGCTAAGCAGCCACTTTCTCTGACTCCCTTGGCTGGCTGCTTAAGACAGGTTTGACTGTACATATCTTCATGACTTGACATGTGGCGACTATTATGGATTGCGCAGAAAGTAGCATTATAAACAAACGTGTCTATTATAAACTTGCATTTCCATATGTTTGACAAACAGAAATATGTAACAGATTTATAAAAAGAATGTCGACTTGGAGAATCCGGGTATCGATCCCGGTACCTCTCACATGCAAAGCGAGCGCTCTACCACTTGAGCTAATCCCCCATACGTTTAATACAATGTCACAGGTACAGTATTATATCTTTGCAACTTAACATTTCATCATTGTATCATTGACACTGATCAAGTTCATTTTTTTTCTGAAATAAAAAATCACTGTGTATGGGTGTTCAAATAAATCTGAAAAAGTACAATAAAGAACATGTGGGGGTCGAACCCACGACATTCGCGTTATTAGCACGACGCTCTAACCAACTGAGCTAATCGGCAAAGATATAATAGCTAGTGGTTAAAGTATCAATGTAAATAGAAAAAATAACGTGCTCATAGTAATATAATTATGTACACGGCACTAACATTAACACTACTTAGGGAGAAAACGGTAGCGTGGCCGAGCGGTCTGAGGCGCTGGTTTAAGGCACCAGTCTCTTCGGAGGCGTGGTTTCGAATCCCACCGCTGCCATATTTTTGTTTCTGAACTATCTGGCCTTCAGTAAATTGACAATGACAATAACTGTACACGTAATTGGTCAAATATGTTCAATACCATTTATTGTTGTGAACAACATACAACCGTTCGTGGCAGCATGCCCATAGCGGTGTAACGCGCTGATTTTAGGCACATGTCTCTTGGGAGGCGTATGTTCGAATCCCACCGCTGTCAGTGTTTTTAAATGACCACATATACAACATGCTGAATGAATAAATGGTGAATATTGATCACGATGATGATGATAGTAGTTTGCAAGCCTTGTATGTCACTGCGAACTGGTTTAGAAAATAGCTTAGAAACTTAGTTCATGTCGTAAATTGTTTACAGTCAAACCTGTGTTAGTGGTCACCTCCATTAAGCAGCCAACCTGTATTAAGCAGCCATTATCCAGATTCCCAATCGGTCGTTTTGTTATATATTTGACCTCTATTAAGCAGCCACCTGTGCTAAGCAGCCATTTTCTCTGACTCCCTTGGCTGGCTGCTTAAGACAGGTTTGACTGTATATATCTTCATGACTTGACATGTGGCGACTATTATGGATTGCGCAGAAAGTAGCATTATAAACAAACGTGTCTATTATAAACTTGCATTTCCATATGTTTGACAAACAGAAATATGTAACAGATTTATAAAAAGAATGTCGACTTGGAGAATCCGGGTATCGATCCCGGTACCTCTCACATGCAAAGCGAGCGCTCTACCACTTGAGCTAATCCCCAATACGTTTAATACAATGTCACAGGTACAGTATTATATCTTTGCAACTTAACATTTCATCTTTGTATCATTGACACTGATCAAGTTCATTTGTTTTCTGAGATAAAAAATCACTGTGTATGGGTGTTCAAATAAATCTGAAAAAGTACAATAAAGAACATGTGGAATGCTTTGGAGTAACATTGCTTAATTGTAATTACATTTACAATAATTTTATCAGCGAAAGTATTGAAATGAAACACGAACGCTTGGAAATTCCTGGTATCGATCTCAGTATCTCAATTCGGATCACGGACGGAGGGCAAGCGAACCATTACAGACACTTTAACAAAATGAGGCATTCTATATTTTTGTACAGTTTATTTGCCAGTGTGCAGATAATCTATATATATAACATAAATGTTAAATATCATACTTATTATACTAATTATATTAAGGAAAACGTTTTTAACACATCTATAATAATATAAAACATTTTGGCCAATGTGGGGGTCGAACCCACGACATTCGCGTTATTAGCACGACGCTCTAACCAACTGAGCTAATCGGCCAAGATATAACAGCTAGTGGTTAAAGTATCAATGTAAATAGAAAATATAACGTGCGCGTAGTAATATAATTATGTACACTGCACTTCACTAACATTAACAATATCTAGGGAGAAAACGGTAGCGT
Organism: Archivesica marissinica; assembly: GCA_014843695.1. Taxonomy (NCBI): domain Eukaryota; kingdom Metazoa; phylum Mollusca; class Bivalvia; order Venerida; family Vesicomyidae; genus Archivesica; species Archivesica marissinica. The sequence goes on from CM026401.1 coordinate 59,194,375, forward strand.
GGCCGAGCGGTCTAAGATAGTGCAATGATAGAGACTGAGACCCATTTCAGAGTCTTCTCTGGTTCTATCGTAAACGTGCACGGTATAAAGCATCGACACGCGACCTCGGTTTAAAATCCCATCTGAAAGACTGTTAATAATGATTATTAGAGTCAGACGGGGGATCGAACCTGTGATCCCTGGATTTCCAGTTCAGCGTGTTAACCACTTGACCTCAGATCCGTCCGTCTATTAATGGAAAAGTGACACCCGTCTCCCGATTGAAAGACATTATCACAATATGCACGGAAAAGTGATCCTCGTTTTCCCATTCAAAGACAAAGATGAGGCACGGACTCACTTCTCATTAGATAAAGACATACTCAAGCAGAGAGTTATTATTATATGTACGAAAAAGTGATCCCCGTCTCGCAATTCAAGGACATGGTCACGTAAGGACTCAGCTTCAACTATGACAGGAATTCACATATTGGGCGAGTCATTATTATGATCTTAAGTGACGCCCTATACGCACTCCTCGGAGGGAAACTCGCGAAGCGGGGCTCTGTTCTCTTCCTTGCAACGGAACATCAATATCTGGAGGATACAACGGAAGGGTTGGCCATTTTTCTATGCATGGCAATGTGATAATCTCTGCGCCAGAGTGCTTTCTAGTACCTTGCTCCTTCACACCAGGATCTTTTTGATTTACAATATTACAATTTTACCCGGTATATATATTGTATTTAAATAAATCTTATATGTCCTTGACAAGTTGCTTCCTTCTGTCCAAATGTTTTTGTAATCGTGGTCCAGTTCGGATGAACTTGTTCTATGCATTTCCGACTTATTCTAAACGGTTGTTGGGTGTTTCGTCAAACTACAAATTCGTCAAACTTACTTGTGTATAAAACAGGTAGTCGTTTCGTCAACCTTATTTATATAGTAGTTTATTGTTATGGTCGCGGAGGTGTTACATACATAGTAGACGAAACACAAACAAGGCAATTATGCCTATTGTTGAAAAATCAATGATATTAGAAGTCATCTAGGATCCTGATTGGTGTTTTGGGATACAATGATTTAAAGTAATATTGTTGACTATTCTGAAATACGTTTTCACAAAGCAGTGGAGAAAAAACGTATTTCAGAATAAAGTCCAAGATTATTTTACAAAACACATAATCTAATCATTTGTTAGAAAATAGATTTTAGATAATTAAATTTCCAAAATTAATATTATTTTCAAGCAATTCATAATAAAAATGTAAAATAAGTTAAATGATATGTTGTTGAATCATCGTTGTACATGTTCACTACAGGTCTCTGACGTTTGCCCGTACATGTATCTCTCAGAAAGACAATATGGCAGGACATTAATGATAAATGGAACAAGATTGTCTACTATTGTCTACTTTTATTTTGGTGCATTTAAATATATATACAAGCATACACAAATGGTGACATTAATAAAACACAATGACATACATGCATATTGAAGATTGAATTTATTTGTACAAGACTGACTGTTGAGATTTTTTACAATTATACATTTATTATCTTTTTAAATATTAATTTTCCTTGAAATAAAAACGTATTATATCGTAATATCTTTTTGCATAGATACATTTATATAATTTATTTATTATTAAATATTAATTTTCCTTGAAATAAAATCGTAAAAATGTATTAATAATTATCTGAGTGCATCATGTCAGATATGTGTGTTGTTTGCGCTTCCGGTGTCCGACCCCGGCAGCCTGGCATTGAGTGTGATGTGTGTGGCATGTGGACACATCGCACGTGCGGTACAGGTATGTGCATAGGTGTTGAATAACCATGTAGGTATTGACCTTTTTATTTTCGACAAATTATTATTAAAGAAAATTTAAAAGTTTATATAGGACGCATATTATACAATTTTCACACAATCGTAATTAATTTCAAGTTAATTTAAGTTTCAACTTTCAGTTTTATTAGGCATTAACCATAAGTGTACAACATGTATGATGCGATATTGTTAGTTTGGCATTATAATGTCTGTCTAAATATATGATAATGATTGGGATACTGTATTATCATGTGTACCTGATTAATAATGTAACAATTATGCATACTATTGTTGTTGCTAAAATGTTTGATGCATATATATATCTGATTTATAATGGTCTCATTTATAAGAAACAGTCAAGTTTTCTTCCTGGTCATTCAACTGTATATCAACTTATAGATATATATATATATATATATATATATATCACATATGTAATGGTTTCGATGAGAGAAAAGCAACGTGTATGCTATTTTGCGATATATCTAAAGCATTTGACCGAGTCTGGCACAAAGGTATTTTATTCAAATTAAAACAAAACGGAGTTTCTGGAAATGTGCTTAACTGGATCGCAGACTACCTTCATAATCGCGAACAAAGAGTATTTGTAGGACAATACTTCTCTAATTCCAAATCAATTACAGCTGGAGTACCTCAATGGTCGGTTCTGGGTCCACTTTTATTTCTTGTTTATGTTAATGACATAGTCGAATCTATCATTAGTACTACTAGATTATTCGTTGATGATAGTTCACTTGCTGTAACTACCTCAGATTATGCTGTCATGGAAACTGTTTTAAATTCGGATTTACAATTAATATCCAATTGGGCCAAACAGTGGCTAGTCAAGTTTAAGCCAGAAAAAACCGAAGTTATGTTCTTCTCACTGAAATATTACTCGTCCTTCCTTTACTAGAATATGCATCAATAGTATGGGATAACTATACCCAATATTAAAAGCATACATTAGAGAAAATCCAATAAGAAGCTGCTCTATTTGTCACAGGCTTGACGTAATCTGTCTCTATTCATAATTTTCTGAAAGAAATCGGTTGGGTTTCACTTGCCGATCGCAGAACCATTCAAACATTACTATTAGTCTACAAAGAAAAGAAAGCACGTCTCCCTAGTTATTTACATAATCTTTCCCTCCTACTATTGGAGATCTTACTCAATATCCTTTACGATCTGGCGCAATTTTTAATACTTTAATACTTTGCCAAGACGCATAGAAACATACTCAAGATACCCGACTCAATAACATTATGGAATGGCCTAGATACATCTATACGTAATGCTAGCACACTACAATAAGCTGAAATGAAATAAACACAATATAATTAATTATATTTTTTATTCTACGCATGTATATTCAGTGATTTATGAGGTACAATCATTAATCTTCTACTTAATAATATGTTTTATTAACGAAGAAAACAGACATTATTTGAATTGTGGAATAAATGAAATTTACCCTAGCGGTATATGTGTAGCCGTCGCTACTGATTAATTTGCGGCCACCACGCGTGCTGCCTCCCTCTACAACCTCGTAAGTAACGGGGGCATCAATGGGTATTTCCCTGTCTAATGGCCTGTCAACTAAGGTCACATCCAACGGTAAATGTGGCCTGTTGAAATCTCGATCGGGCAGATCAAATGTTATAAATTCAATGACGGAAGGCGTCTCGAATTCGTCGTGGGTGGATATGTTATCGTCAGCGGGTCTTATGATGAATGTCGTCGATATATCCCTGATTGGAGAGGCTGTTACATCCAGTACTGGTGGCGGTGTGTCCACGGATGTCGTCGATAGATCCCTGATTGGAGAGGCTGTTACATCCAGTACTGGCGGCGCCGTGTCCATATTTACAGTAGAGTTGATGTGAGGGTCAACTACTTGTAAGTTCATTTCAATGTCACGACAGTTAGCGCATTTCCATGCCAGTTCTAATTCACCCTTACACATCCTACGATACTGATCGGCGGAGATGCCTGTGTTGCACTTCCGATGTTGCCAGCGTTCACATGTATCACAACAGACCGCATGCATCCGACGGGTAACTACGAGAGTACAGCGTATACATACAGTAATATTTGGTAGCCATGATTAATAGTGAAGAGAACAGACCAAAATCGCCTTTTAAACTAGTCGAATTAACTTGACGTTCATCACTTTGACAACAAACTGCTTCAAACACCTGACAAGAATGTACAAACATAATACACACCCACGCCAGCATCTAATTAACGTTATCAAATCAACGCCAAACACATGCCTGCCACGTGCAATTAATTGGATCGTAATTTCCTTTTGATTATAATTGCAGTTATAACGATAGAGCGCATTTATTGTAAAACAAACAAAATCATCATCATGAATACACAACCCACTTGATATTGGCCTTGATGTTACTCAAATCAATAGTATTCTATAGTATTGAGCTATAACCATTAAAAGGTGTGATATACTATATTATCAGTCTGACGAAACATCCAATCCAGGTAGTACATAACACCATTTTGACGAAACCGTAGGTTGACGAAAACTCCGTAAACAAATCAATCTAGTTTATTTTTTCTGCAAACACAGCGCAAACAGTAGCAACATTCAATGATTTTATTAACAGCTATAATACATGTAAAAATATACATGTTCTGGTAGATCTCATCAAACCATTTGCAAAAATATATAATTTAACTTTGTTACACAACAAATTTTGAAATTAATGGAATTGTAAATGATGAAAAATTGCAGTCGGAAAAGGCTTGATTTTCCATGTCTTAAAAATGTTGACCCCAGCTTATTACTTGATCATGAACCGGTATTCTGCATAGTAGTCAGTGTTATTTTCTTCTATAAACATTTCTCACCTGTGCTGTAACAATTTTATGCACACAGTACTTACAACGCACTTATAAATTAATATATGTGTAATATACCGACTCGTAACTGAGTACGAATGAACGGTGTACGGTAACCGAGTACGAATGAACGGTGTACGAACAGCCATTTTGATTTTAGAAAATTGCAAATACAAGCTAATTAATCTTCAGTCAGCGCAAATGCATATTTGCATTTATTCCAAACCACAATACCGTATCTATTTATACCTCAATCGAGCTTGAGAGAAGGACACACTTTGCAATATTTTAATTTTTTTTTACTCTGCATGAATTACGATTCAAGTTTGATTACTTCCCTTGTCCGGTGAGACTTGTCATGTCACTCAGATGCAAGCCAAATAAACAGGATATACGTCAAATTACATTCTTGGAAGTGCCCAGAATGAAAAGAATACTGATATATCTATCATAAAATACCAATTTCATTAGCGTATATGGCCGTTTTGGACAAATTTATGATATTTGAAATTTTCACTTTGGTTTTGAACTGTAAATATATACTGCGTAACAGCCAAATGGGCATATACGCCATATTTGGTCATATCTCCTCCCACTTATGCAAATATTTCAATTGGAAAGCCTTTGCTCTGTTCATACAAGACCGTAATACACAGGACATATGTTGGGGTCAGTTTTTTATCAGAACACCGATTGCGCAATAATGCGCAGTAAAGATGCGTGGTGGTTGCTACAAACAGGTCTATGGACGAACATGTCAGAAGAATAGAATTTAGCTGGTAATAAATAATGGTTGATTATATTTAATTAATTTCTTTTTTAAACTAGTGTCAATTGAAGAGATACGGACACTGTCTGCTAAAGTAGTTTATGTTGTGTACCATGTTTCGGTTATGAAATGTTCGGGTATGTTTCATTGGAATGCAGGAGGTTTCGTCAACTGGAGGTTTCGTCAACAAGGCAATATAGAGGGAATTAATTACAAGCATTACATCGTATGACATAAAATATATTCGAAAAAATCAAATTTTACGTATGGGTAGCAATGCTGCAACACATTCTTATATTATAAATTGTATAATTATGTTCAATTAGTAAACCGTGTTTTTTGCAATAAAACAAACTCAAACCGAAAGTAGGACTTTCCAAGTCGAACAGGTCACGCGCATTTATTTACAATCGGAACCGGATGTACATTCGGGATGAATCGTTCGCCTTCGGCAATGATGAAAAAACGTGGTATTTTGTCGTCCATTTTCCAGCAACAACTATTATCAGTAAGTTGAAACGGCCTCAATTAGTATTACAATGTATCTCAAATGATGTAAATGTGATTGGGTTTTAATTGGATATCGTGCAAAATGTTTCATATGCCGAATAAGTATTAAATTAATGTGAAACCACCTCGGAAGTCATTGGGGGCGCATATGGGGTATTTTAACAAATCATTATAAAGATGCAGAATGTAGGTATCCAGTATCTGGATCATATTTATTAATTAATAGATTCGTGTGGGGCGGGGAGGGCTTACATATCCTGTTTTTATTGTGGCTAAAGTGCATTTCAAGTATTTAGTTTATAAAAATATATTTTAGCTCGATTGCGAAACATGTTAATTGTTATTAAACTTATATTAATCACTCTCGAGACCTCATTCCTGATGGAAGCCATCGCCACGAGGGAGAGAGAAGAGGCAACGTGGAATTTAAATGCCTAGCCTAAGGGCATAATCGTAACGGCTCCAGCGTGGCTCGAACTCCGGACCTTTCTTCCGTTGGCCAGCATCGCATTTGGAATTGAACGGTCCCAGGTGTCATTGAGCAAGGCACCTTACACAAATGGCTTAGTACTGTTTAACCGTTTAAGTCGGCTAAACCTGCCCAGGACAACATAATAGGGGTTTGACATTAATGGAACATACATACAAATTGGTTTGTTTCGGAAAATGTCGCACTTGCCCGGGATTCATACATGGTTTAGCACTATAATGTGTGGCGTGCGTGGTCCAGTGGTAGAGCATCGGATTTGGAATCGAACGGTCCCGGGTTCGATACTCGGGTCAGGGCCTGTATGTAGTGTCATTGAGCAAGGCACCTCACACACATTGCTTAGTACTGGTTAATCGCTTAGGTCGGCTAAGCCTGCCCAGGAAAACATGTCTAAGTCCCCGAGAGGGGTTTGACATTAAATGAACATACATACATAATATTACTGAGGCGACCACAGGCGAGAACTGTTTATTGCCCGGTACCGAACCTAGTTGACCACAGCTGGCACAAGCTACATTGAATATATACGACTTAGTATATACATATATTACATGTCGTCTATTGTTGCAACCGTATACAATAATGAACATGTATTATTTACTTTTCACAGCTATTATAGTGAAAAGACGGAGAAGAACTTGGCAGGGAGGTAAACGTGCAGAGGAGTTGTGGTAGAGGTGGCAAAGAGGAAGTTCTAGGAGTAGAAGTATATGAAGAGGTATTTATGAATGTTCCATTTTTGTCGACACAAATGATTGACCAATACTAAGCACTTTGTATGAGGAGCCTTGCTCAATGACACTACATTTGTTCCGTGACCGAGTATCGAACCCGGAACCCTTCAGGCTGTCTATTCCAAATCTGGCACTCTACCATGGGTGTCACACAATTAAATACACATTCCAGCTTTATGTCTTATAACTAACATATCTAAACCATCAAAGCATCAGTAGCAACATAGCTTTTTGTTGTTTTTGCAATACCTTTGATGATGTTTGCTGTGCAGACATACATGGCCATTATAATACAGTATTGTGCGCGAGATGTAGTCCTTTTAGACAGTACATTTGCTCAATCGGATGCGTATCAATGATATAAAAAGTGTTCTTCACTGAATCATGGATGTCACACAGGGCCACATCACACATCCAGTGAGCGACGCACCATCACAGTGAAGTCACATTGTTTGTTTAAAATGTTTTAATAAGATACTGTATTTTTTTCTTAATGGGATTCTGGCTGTTTATTTATGTACCTCATAGAAAATTCATTGCATTTACAGGTTGTCATTGAGCACATGGGTGTTGAGAAGATGCAGAATCTGGTACTCAATGATCAATCTCCACCACCATAACCAGACCTCTACAACCAGCTGTTAGTACACAATATTGGTACAGGTGTGGACATTGCAATGAGATGGGGGCAGACTTGAACAAATAGTGTGGATGTCTGCCCAGCAACTGCATTTCAATGTGCAACGTAAGAATATATTCCAGTCATATATAGAGTATCAGTCAAATATGACTGTGCCAGTGCAAGTCATAAATGTTTGGATGATATTTGCATCACTTAAAGTGTTACAAATGGAAGTTGATTGTGTGTGTATTTTACGGATATTTAACATCGCTACCTGTTGCCCATATGATCTACACCTCTTGAGGAGATTAGTGATATTAGTGGATTGTGCAATGATACATACAGAGTCTCCTCTGCCTCGTTTACGTGAACGGTTTTGAGTCTTATCCGAAAGACTATGATGTGAGTCATTTTAGTATGGTATAGTGGCGAGTTTAACCTGCCTGTTTAACCACTGGACCGCTACATAATTGAAGTTGATTCTGATCACACATTATTATTCACTTGTTTATAAGTAACCTCACGTATATAGTTGTGGCTGTCCGATTAGCGCAGTGGTTAATGCGCTCGCTTCTCACAAATGCAACCCGTGTTCGATCCTCACATTTGGAAGTATGTGAGATGGTACGGTGGTCACCAAATCAGACAGGTAACCAGATCAGACAGGTGGGTTTTCTCCGGGTACTCTGGTTTCCTCCGACACGAATGACCACAAATACTCAGTCATCCGCTCAAACAAGAGTGATTAATACAAGATGTTACAGCTTGTTTCCCAGTCATTGTTATATAAATAAAGTTTAAACTTAACCTCATACAGTTGTCACAGGTGAGCTTCCATTGGACATCATTGATATACCTCATCCCCCCTCCCTTATGTCATAATGTTAATTCCCTTATGTCATAATGTTAATTGACGAAACTTCCAACATTTTAAAAATCATCTTTAATATCAGAAACCATAATTCTCTTCTCAGATAATGTGGCTAGTGGATATGTATACTAGCTGTGTTGCAACTATAAGTATTCATTGGGCGACCTGTTATGTTAAACTAGCATTAAATAGAATACAAATAGTGTAAAGCATTGTTTATTTTAATGTCACCCTTATTGAAAGGGCCAGCCATTTCTTGCGAGGTTCAAACTTTCAACCTCCTGCTACATATGTGGACGCCTTAACCACTATGCCATGGAGAATATGCGAACGTTCCAGATACTGTGTTTGTATAACCCTTTGAACTCTGGTGAGCACACTGAGGCCTTCAAAAGTTCATGGTGCTCTTGTTTAAATTAACAACTAATACGAAATGTCAATAATACATTCAGGCTTTTGATGATAATTTACTATTGTTTCAGATTGAACGGTTGATCCTAGACGGACAGGTTCTGACATTGTCTTCGGTACTACATGGAAATGTTGGGACGCAATGGAATATACGTATTGGAAATGTTGAGACGCAATGGAACAAACTAATAACCAATCTTAATGAAATGAATTGCTGTATAATCATCTGGAATAAAAGTGCATTAAATGACAATTGTTCTCTTTTTATTTCTTTGTTTCAAATAAAGTTTTAGTTTGAGGGGGAGATAAGTTAGTCAGTAATCCTCAAATCATGTTGAGTCATCACAGTTTGTTCTGTCCGTTTTTCTTCACACTGCATAGTGTCTGGATATGATTGGCATTATCGCATATATATCCATACTATTTTGGTTCTTTCACAACATAACGTGTCCAGTTGTTGCTATATTCTACATAGCCTGTAAATAAAATACAATATCAATAATACTGGTACTAAACCTAACTAGAGACAGTTTACCCTGACAAACCAGACAATGGTTAAAATTATCGTCAAACTACTGATCTGGTTTTGTACGAAGCAACTGTTGTGTAAATGAGTTATCACACAAGTTAGTATTGTAAGCTGGCCTAGTTTTACACAATGATCCCATTTTAACTCGGAAGTTTATATGAAGCTATTGACAGAGTGCTACATCCACTATCTGTCTGCAACTGTGCAACACCCACTATATCTCCATAGATGAGTATCTAAGGTAGTCGGTCACCTGCTTCTCAACTATATAGGTTCAAATTCCACTGGTGGTGTCCAATTATATCAGGTTGGTGGTTTTACAAGGTGCATGAAATAATGCTCAGAGGGCACCTGGATATATAAGCTGTTCTGCTGTCGGTAATATACAAATTTCAGAATGACCATAAAGTCTAGATAGGCCTGTAAACAGTGTTTTACAAAATGTCACAAATACATCTATAAAACATGAAAAAGTTGGCAGTTTCTTACGGAGGTCGTGCACCCAAGTACTGGTTAACTGCTGGAGCCTGCCCAGGAAAGGTGTTGTTAGGTAAACTGCCCGCCAGCGATATAGCCCAAAATGGTGCTAATGCAGGTGTAAAACCCGAAATATAACATCTATAAAACTAGAGAATAGCACTTGGATTGCTGGTATTTGACAAAAGATTAGCATGACCCCGATTCAACATTGAAAGGTCAAACACATGGTATTGTTTATTTGACAGTTCATACAGGTTTCCTACTATAGAAATCAATTGGAGTGGACTCGTCGCTGATCACACAGACATTTGACCGAATTCACACACAATCGTACACCCGCAAACATCCACAAAGTCTTATCAACATAATTTTGAGATACCCTGTCCTCGGACAGACGTAGCTATAAACATTAGCACCCATTCCTATCGCATGGTTAATTATTTATTGATGGAAAAAACATATTACATTCTTCAAGTAATATGAACATTTCTTTAGGTGGTGGCATATTCACGACCCTTTGAGGAGGGTTATATAGTGTCCAAAGTATCGATACATAGTCGATAGAATAAACTATTACATGGTCATTCAGGCATTATAAATTTATACCTGTTTAAGGTGTGAGAATCTGGTCTATTAAAATAAAATAATTAATATGCGACACAACTGCTTTAGTGTAGATTCAATGTATTAATGAAGTTACCTTATGAATGATCTCTCTGTTATTCAATATTGTGGTGTTTGCGTCCTCGTTCATCTTGTGGACACTCTACAGTACCCTGATGTCTTCAATAATTGATTGCGAAACAAGTTATTTCATCATTAGTTTAATTGATATCGCTGCCTCATCCCCTTAATGGAACACATTGTCACGAGGAAGAGACAGTGTTGATTTAAACGGCTTCACTACATACATCATCACTATGGTTCTGGAGGGCGCAAACTCACACCATTATGGTATATTATTAAAACCTTGTGGGTATGCACTCACAAAATGAAATGGGTGTTAATTAATTAAAATTGATTCCTGGCAAAAAGAACAACAAATGCCTAGCAGACCATCTGTTAACCCTTTCCATTATAGAGATTTAGGTTAATATACTATTATATCTCCATACAAACGACAGCCATTTAGCTATCATGCAGTGGATAAGAAGCCGCCATATATATCCCACCTCCATAGATATTACTGGGACTACATGATATTCTGGCCTTTATTATGAACATTGGTTTGGCTACTACATTGTCAATGTATGTCGCATTGGTAATGGCGTCAAGAGGTGCTTCTATGAGGGAATGGGTTACGGTACAAATATTTAATTTGCAGTTGTCCCTAAACAAAGACCCCCCCCTGTTCAAGCAGGTTGTCAACCCTGCCCCACCTTGGCCATTTTAGAAAGGTGTATGGTAAGTGGAGTAACATGTAGATGTGTTGCCAGAAATAAACCCACCAAAAATGCAAACTGGTTATGACGCCCCCCCCCCCCGACAAAAGAACGTCCAAAGGGGGGCGGGGCTATTTTTTTCGAATAGCCTTTAATGCATGAGAATCAGTAATAGAAATGTATGCAATGATTCGTAATAATTATGTATCAATCTTTCTTATAGCACAGTCTTTGATATTCCCACTTGTCTCCTGCATGTATATATTACATTTAAAATTAATAGCGTATTAACTGTAAAAACAAATACATGCATTGTTACTTTGAAAGTATCAAAAGTATTACAAGCACAACCAATTTGGTATTTACGAACATA
>CM026401.1:59207217-59334717 GCA_014843695.1 Archivesica marissinica
TCACACTGATAATATTCTTACAATATATTAGGTAGTTTTTATCCACTATGCAAATACTTCACAGGCAACCTCTTTCACAATTTTAAGATTTTTTGTGAAAAAGCGTAATTCCAAAGCACACTGAACTATTTGTGGATGTTTTTCTGCCAACTCACTGAAAGCTATTAAGAAATTGCGATGTGATATCGAAATTGAAATGTCGCTATCACATAAGCTTTTTATGAAGGAACCTCTCTTCTTCATGGTGTGTTTTAAGTGTTTAAGAACACTACCTTGATGTGCTGAATTCAGCAAAATGTTTCTTTTGTCAGATTTTATAAGCATTTCAAGTTCTTTGAATGATGTCATACATGTTTCCTCCGACGTAAGGTTTGGCTGGTATTCACCTGTAATTCTTTTCTCTGAGGTAATCGCATTCCTCAGAAGTTTCTTCACTTCCTCCCGTTTTGATGGCATGCTCGTTGCTCGTTGAACATCCTTCACGAACACATTCATTGGCAGATGGGAATATTCGCCCTCAAAACGAGCAACTCTTTGTTTCAGTTCTTCATCTTCTGGGTATTTGATGAGTAACAAGTCAACAAACTCCTTGAAATCTGTTCTAAACTTTTGAAATGTTTCCTTGTCCCTGAAACAGAATGAAAATACAGTAGTTCAGATCTAGGTCACCCTATATATTCAATGGAAGTCCGGAGACGGAGTTCGAGCCCCACTGGAGCCATTACGATTGTGCCCTTAGGCAAGGCATTTAATTTCCACGTTGCCTCTTCTCTCTCCCTCGTGGCGATGGATTCCATCAGGAATGAGGTCTCGAGAGTGATTTATATAAGTTGAAATAACTTGTTTCGCAATCGAGCTAAAATAAATTTGTATAAATGGAATGGAAGTCCGCCATCTTGTTTTGTGGAGTCAATTATTTACTGTTCAGTCAAATCAAATCAGTGTGCTAAACACGTTCTTGATTAATAAACAATACAATAGCCTGTTCATTAAGACGAAAAAGAATGTACTAAATAATTGAAAATAACCATACTTACATCTGTTATATGAAAGAAATACTCCTGAAATATTGTTTATCAAACACGAGGCGAGAACGTTTCTTTCTCAGGTAACGCACAGCTTGTGAATTTTGTACAGTGCAGGGACAGTTTATAAATCGGGAAACCACAAGGATTCGAAATGATTTAACAAAATGGTATATCTTACGTACATGAGATGGCTCCCGTCTTAAATACAGCATACCAATATTATGTTTGAAGTGTATACTACCTCGTGGATTTTAATCTTTTTTATATCCCATCTGCCGCGAATCCGAGATGGTGGTGGGAGCGGCGTTGGCGGCCGGGGCACGTAGTGTCTGAGAGCCCTGGGCCGGCGAGGGTTGTGGTCCGTCCCCTGGCTCATATATGGGTGTTTTTTGGCTGTCTTAAATGGGGCTGGGAGCCTCCTCGGCCCAAATTAAGAGGTCTGTTCACCCGGAACATGGAGGGAGGGCTCAACGTGGGGCGCCGAGGCTCCCATTTATTTTGTTACTCACCCCCCCTGCAGTCAAACCTGTGTTAGTGGTCACCTCCATTAAGCAGCCAACCTGTATTAAGCAGCCATTTTCCAGATTCCCAATCGGTCGTTTTGTTATATATTTGACCTCTATTAAGCAGCCACCTGTGCTAAGCAGCCACTTTCTCTGACTCCCTTGGCTGGCTGCTTAAGACAGGTTTGACTGTACATATCTTCATGACTTGACATGTGGCAACTATTGTGGATTGCGCAGAAAGTAGCATTTTAAACAAACGTGCCTATTATAAACTTGCATTTCCATATGTTTGACAAACAGAAATATGTAACAGATTTTTTTTTAAAATGTCGACTTGGAGAATCCGGGTATCGATCCCGGTACCTCTCACATGCAAAGCGAGCGCTCTACCACTTGAGCTAATCCCCCATACGTTTAATACAATGTCACAGGTATAGTATTATATCTTTGCAACTTAACATTTCATCTTTGTATCATTGACACTGATCAAGTTCATTTTTTTTCTGAGATAAAAAATCACTGTGTATGGGTGTTCAAATAAATCTGAAAAAGTACAAAAAAGAACATGTGGAATGCTTTGGAGTAACATTGCTTAATTGTAATTACATTTACAATAATTTTATCAGCGAAACTATTGAAATGAAACACGAACGCTTGGAAATTCCTGGTATCGATCTCAGTATCTCAATTCGGATCACGGACGGAGGGCAAGCGAACCATTACAGACACTTTAACAAAATGAGGCATTCTATATTTTTGTACAGTTTATTTGCCAGTGTGCAGATGATCTATATATATAACATAAATGTTAAATATCATAATTATTATACTAATTATATTAAGGAAAACGTTAACACATCTATAATAACATAAAACATTTTGGCCAATGTGGGGGTCGAACCCACGACATTCGCGTTATTAGCACGACGCTCTAACCAACTGAGCTAATCGGCCAAGATATAATAGCTAGTGGTTAAAATATCAATGTATATAGAAAAAATAACGTGCTTATAGTAATATAATTATGTACACTGCACTTCACTAACATTAACAATATCTAGGGAGAAAATGGTAGCGTGGCCGAGCGGTCTAAGGCGCTGGTTTAAGGCACCAGTCTCTTCGGAGGCGTGGGTTCGAATCCCACCGCTGCCATATTTTTGTTTCTGAACTATCTGGCCTTCAGTAAATTGACAATGACAATAACTGTACACGTAATTGGTCAAATATATTCAATACCATTTATTGTTGTGAACAACATACAACCGTTCGTGGCAGCATGCCATAGCGGTGTAACGCGCTGATTTTAGGCACATGTCTCTTGGGAGGCGTATGTTCGAATCCCACCACTGTCAGTGTTTTTAAATGACCACATATACAACATGCTGAATGAATAAATGGTGAATATTGATCACGATGATGATGATAGTAGTTTGCAAGCCTTGTATGTCACTGCGAACTGGTTTAGAAAATAGCTTAGAAACTTAGTTCATGTCGTAAATTGTTTACTACAGTCAAACCTGTGTTAGTGGTCACCTCCATTAAGCAGCCAACCTGTATTAAGCAGCCATTTTCCAGATTCCCAATCGGTCGTTTTGTTATATATTTGACCTCTATTAAGAAGCCACCTGTGCTAAGCAGCCACTTTCTCTGACTCCCTTGGCTGGCTGCTTAAGACAGGTTTGACTGTACATATCTTCATGACTTGACATGTGGCAACTATTATGGATTGCGCAGAAAGTAGCATTATAAACAAACGTGTCTATTATAAACTTGCATTTCCATATGTTTGACAAACAGAAATATGTAACAGATTTTTTTTTTAAATGTCGACTTGGAGAATCCGGGTATCGATCCCGGTACCTCTCACATGCAAAGCGAGCGCTCTACCACTTGAGCTAATCACCCATACATATATGTCACAGGTATAGTATTATATCTTTGCAACTTAACATTTCATCTTTGTATCATTGACACTGATCAAGTTCATTTTTTTTCTGAGATAAAAAATCACTGTGTATGGGTGTTCAAATAAATCTGAAAAAGTACAAAAAAGAACATGTGGAATGCTTTGGAGAAACATTGCTTAATTGTAATTACATTTACAATAATTTTATCAGCGAAACTATTGAAATGAAACACGAACGCTTGAAAATTCCTGTTATCGATCTCAGTATCTCAATTCGGATCAAGGATCTATATTTTTGTACAGTTTATTTGCCAGTGGGCAGATGATCTATATATATAACATAAATGTTAAATATCATAATTATTATACTAATTATATTAAGGAAAACGTTATTAGCACGACGCTCTAACCAACTGAGCTAATCGGCCAAGATATAATAGCTAATGGTTAAAGTATCAATGTAAATAGAAAAAATAACGTGCTCATAGTAATATAATTATGTACACTGCACTAACATTAACACTACTTAGAGAGAAAACGGTAGCGTGGCCGAGCGGTCTAATGCGCTGATTTAAGGCAACAGTATTTTTAAAGGCGTGGGTTCGAATCCCACCGCTGCCATATTTTTGTTTCTGAACTATCTGGCCTTCAGTAAATTGACAATGACAATAACTATACACGTAATTGGTCAAAGTATTTTTGAAGGCGTGGGTTCGAATCCCACCGCTGCCATATTTTTGTTTCTGAACTATCTGGCCTTCAGTAAATTGACAATGACAATAACTGTACACGTAATTGGTCAAATATGTTCAATACCATTTATTGTTGTGAACAACATACAACCGTTCGTGGCAGCATGCCCATAGCGGTGTAACGCGCTGATTTTAGGCACATGTCTCTTGGGAGGCGTATGTTCGAATCCCACCGCTGTCAGTGTTTTTAAATGACCACATATACAACATGCTGAATGAATAAATGGTGAATATTGATCACGATGATGATGATAGTAGTTTGCAAGCCTTGTATGTCACTGCGAACTGGTTTAGAAAATAGCTTAGAAACTTAGTTCATGTCGTAAATTGTTTACAGTCAAACCTGTGTTAGTGGTCACCTCCATTAAGCAGCCAACCTGTATTAAGCAGCCATTTTCCAGATTCCCAATCGGTCGTTTTGTTATATATTTGACCTCTATTAAGCAGCCACCTGTGCTAAGCAGCCACTTTCTCTGACTCCCTTGGCTGGCTGCTTAAGACAGGTTTGACTGTACATATCTTCATGACTTGACATGTGGCGACTATTATGGATTGCGCAGAAAGTAGCATTATAAACCAACGTGTCTATTATAAACTTGCATTTCCATATGTTTGACAAACAGAAATATGTAACAGATTTATAAAAAGAATGTCGACTTGGAGAATCCGGGTATCGATCCCGGTACCTCTCACATGCAAAGCGAGCGCTCTACCACTTGAGCTAATCCCCCATACGTTTAATACATTGTCACAGGTACAGTATTATATCTTTGCAACTTAACATTTCATCTTTGTATCATTGACACTGATCAAGTTAATTATTTTTCTGAGATAAAAAAATCACTGTGAAGGGGTATTCAAATAAATCTGAAAAAGTACAAAAAGAACATGTGGAATGCTTTGAAGTGACATTGCTTAATTGTAATTACATTTACAATAATTTTATCAGCGAAACTATTGAAATGAAACACGAACGCTTGGAAATTCCTGGTATCGATCTCAGTATCTCAATTCGGATCACGGACGGTGAGCGAACCATTACAGACACTTTAACAAAATGAGGCATTCTATATTTCTGTACAGTTTATTTGCCAGTGTGCAGATGATCTATATATATAACATAAATGTTAAATATCATAATTATTATACTAATTATATTAAGGAAAAGGTTAACACATCTATAATAACATAAAACATTTTGGCCAATGTGGGGGTCGAACCCACGACATTCGCGTTATTAGCACGACGCTCTAACCAACTGAGCTAATCGGCCAAGATATAACAACTAGTGGTTAAAGTATCAATGTAAATAGAAATCTGGGATTTTCTGGTCGTCGATCTTGTGAAGGGGGAGGCTCGCCAGCATGTGGATCCATGACTACGGCACATCAGGACAGATCCGTCGTCTCTTCTAGATAGTGCCTACATATACACTATATCTTCGCTGGCTACTTCAATCTTTCCTCCTCCTTATACTTCTCCAATGGATAGACGAGACGGCGGACCTGAGGGAGCGGCAACGGTCGTGGCATCCACGCTCCCCTGAGTGACAACCGACGACCAGATGTCTAACTGCCAGATCCGTTTAAATGCTGCTGCGGGGAGACCAACAGTGAGGAGGGTGGCCCTACAAGGGACCGAGTACAGAAAGACCAGGCATTGTCACCCTGCCACGGAATGAAGGAACCTCCTGAGGATGTCATCCTGAGCTCACATCGGGAGATTGTGTCACCGTTCCGAAGTGACCAATCCACGCCGCTGACGCATACAGACGAGGACCCGCATCGACTCTTTGGAGTGTCAACACTTACCTAGATCGGCGACAGCTAACACTGGGGCGCTGAAGAGGCACATCCTCGAACTCTTTTATCCGTCTACCAATGAAGTCCGTTGGGGACGGAGGGATGCGACCTCGACCCCGGATGCGTCAACGGGGTGGACAACGACGGAACAACCGAACCATTCTGCTGCTGTGAGCCGACCCAGGAAACCGGCACAGGGCTTGTCACCCTGTTGTCGCGGAGATGATGCCAGGCGCAGGGAACGTCACCCTGTCGTTTGGTATCGCTCCATAACTGGGTCAACGATGAAGAAGCGCCTCCACAGCGACTGGATGACCTCATTTCTTCATCCAGTCAGCGACCAGACCTTCAACCACCTTGACTTTAACTACCAGTACCACAATCATATTGGATATAAACAACTTAGACATAACCAACAAGGAATAATCATCGAGTAACGTAATCTTCTTGGACCATAATCTTCACGGGATTCTACAAACTTCAATCTACACCACTCTACAAGACACCGACGACACAACACTTCATCTCAGAGAATAATCGACGGTGCGAAAGCACGTGAGCTCGCCCATATGGTTTACCGGTGGCGAGGGTAAATAAACGGAATCATCATCATCATGAACTAGTAGTCTAGTCAATGCAAAATATATTAACCACAATGATATATTTGACTATCTATTTGGGTACGTTTTACTTCTTGAGTGGGTACGTTTTGACCAAAGAATGGGTACGTTTTGATTCATAGTTGGGTACGTTTTGACTTAAAATGCGGGTACGTTTTGACTTGGGTACGTTGTGACCAGCACCCCTCCTTCACACCAGGATCTTTTTGATTTACAATATTACAATTTTACCCGGTATATATATTTTATTTAAGTAAATCTTATATGTTGCTTCCTTCTGTCCAAATGTTTTTGTAACCGTGGTCCAGTTCGGATGAACTTGTTCTATGCATTTCCGACTTATTCTAAACAAATCAATCTAGTTTATTTTTTCTGCAAACACAGCGCAAACAGTAGTCTACGGACGAACTTGTCAGAAGAATAGAATTTAGCTGGTAATAAATAATGGTTGATTATATTTAATTAATTTCTTTTTAAACCAGTGTCAATTGAAGAGATACGGACACTGTCTGCTAAAGTAGTTTATGTTGTGTACCATGTTTCGGTTATAAAATGTTCGGGTATGTTTCATTGTAATGTTTCATTTATCTGTTTATGTAAAATCCATTGCGGGACGTAGACATTTATTCCTGGACAGTCTTAGTATGTATGTATGTTCCATTAATGTCAAACCCCTTGCGGAGACGTAGACATGTATTCCTGGGCAGGCTTAGCCGACCTAAGTGGTTAACCAGTACTAAGCAATGTGTGTGAGGTGCCTTGCTCAATGACACTACATACCTGGCCTGACTGAGTATCGAACCTGGACCGTTCAATTCCAAATCCGACGCTCTACAATTGGACCACGGATGCCACAAAAGTCATAAATATAGATATGGATTTGACATGCATTATATAGATCACAGAAAAATTGCTTTTGCTCTGCTGTAGCGTTGTTATCCAGTTGTAGAACGTCGGATTTATCATCGAAGGGTTGAATGTTCGATGCTTAATCTCGTTAGCTGCCATGTATGTAGTGTCCTTAAGCAAGGCATCTTACACAGTGATTAGTACTGATTAACCGCCTAGTACAGGTTAACTGTCTCGGTCGGCTAAGCCGGCTAGACTAGATAAACGGCGTATTGACAGTAGGGTATCCTTTATGTTACTATGTATAAAATTCATCATGATCTGGTTGCTATCCCCATTGAAAATTACCTAGTTCCCCTCCCGTACACCACTGCCATTCCTTAAGCTATAGGTTAATTACAGCAACTACTACAAGTTTTCCTTTTTTCCAAGAACATTCTACCATTGGAACATTGTTCATCTTCGTACCATAGAGCAATACATAGTTCCCACGGCAGTCAAAAACACTGATCTCAAGATCTTATCTTGGCAGCCATTTTGACTGGCAAGTTTTATTAACGGCAATTTCGTGATTTTACTAGTAATTCTTTAATTGCAATGTACTTTTTAAATATTAATTTATTTTTAGACAATGATGTATGGGATTATAAATTATAAGAACTTAACTTGCACCTATTATTGAAAGTCTATTTTCACAGTTGAAATATTAATATACAGGTAAATTATTATATATTCGTTATTGATACGAAATTTGTGAAATGATACAAAAAATATGTCCATTGAGAGCTTTCCAACAATGTATGAACCATGGTGATGGGATGAAAAATAAATATTTTATGAAGAAAACAAAATTACGTTACTATATATTATATTTAATATCTGATCAATTTGCCATTCAAAATGGCAGCCACGGTAGGAATGATGACGTCACACGGGAACTATGTATTCAATACAACAGTTTGCTGATCACGCCAACTGCTTTTAAACACTTAACCAAACTTATTTTTCATTACTTTTTTATATTTATGCTTTTAACTACTCATACTTTTAACTTTTTTGTGGATTTTGAGGCGCAACATGTCTACATCCCCGCGAGGGGTTTGACATTAGAGGAAGCCTGCCAAGGAAAACATGTCTAGGTCCCCCAAAAAGTGTTTGACATAAAGACAGGAACAGGAGTTCTTGTATGTATGTGTTTTGCATTTATTTATCTATCAGTAGTCCGCCTCCGTGGTCGAGTGGTTAAGGTCGCTGACTTGTATACCACTGTAACCTATCATCACTGATGGTCACAGGTTCGAGCCCCGCTCAGGCCGTGTCTCATTTATATGAGAAAGTTGGCAGTTTCTTACGGAGGTTGGTGCACCAAAGTACTGGTTAACCGCTGGAGCCTGCCCAGGAAAGGTGTTGTTAGGTAAACTGCCCGCCGGCGATATAGCCCGAAATGGTGCTGATGCAGGCGTAAAACCCGAAATATAACATAATATATATTATCTATCAGCACTACCAGTTCCCATATGATCAAGTGATTAGTCATTTTTAGATTTTGGAGGATAGTGCAATAATAAAGACTTAGACCAATTCCAGAGTCTCCTTTCACCGACACAAGACCACAATGTAAAGTCTACATCTGAAAGACTATTAATATTATTAGTGTCAGAAGGGTGTCAGATCAAGCATGCGATCCCTGGATATGCAGACCAACATATTAACCGCTGGACTAATAACGCATCTGTGAATTTCTCTTCTAGGTAAATTATCGGCTGTTATCTATCATAATGATTCATTATCCATTTATACAATGCGTGTAAAGTTTTATGAATGAAAGTCACATGATGTTTGTAAATACTACCGTGGGAATTCGCGGAAGTGAGCTATTTTTAGAATCAGATAATCTCTTGTCCGTCTTGTTTTTCTGTTAAGTAACGTTTCAGTTACTATTCTGTACAGTTTTATTTGATAAAATAAATAAAATTATTGATCAGTTACAACTTTTGTTCATTTATGCACTAGATTGATATTTTCCATAAAAAAATAACGTCATCACCCCTTACGCGAGAGGAAATTTCGAAAGCCAAATGCAGCGGAGTAGCACCGCGTTTGAAGAAAATACTCCTTTGATTCTCGTCTAAAATTATTAGAAGACTAAGAAGTAAGTCGTGTTAGAATCGAAATAATAAGTATCAACCATGGTATATCGCAGATTAACCCTCGTTTGTCGTTCTTATGCGTAGAAATATATCACTTCGGCCTTTAGTGATATATTTCTACGTATAAGAACTTCAAACGAGGGTTATTCTGCGATATACCACGGTTGATACTTATTATTTCTTATCTATCATTATCCCGTGGTAGAACGTCAGATATGGTATCAATGGTTCGGCGTTCATACAATACAAACCTCATAGCCATTCAATATTGTAAAATTGAGAAGTTGTCTTTAACTCTTAACCCATTTCATTCTGGATACATGATATTTGTAGACCAATATAAATTAATAACAAAATTACATTTGGATCAGTTCATTTATCAAAATGGGTAAAAAAAATTCTAAAAATAGTTATATTACTTGAAAAAAGTGCAGATCCTGATGAGACGGCTCGTCACGAGCCGGCTCATCTGGATCTACACTTTTTTGTAAACCAATTTAGAGGTCTGTGGTGTTGAAAGGGTTAATGGGATGAGATGGAATGTAAACCCATTTGATTCTGGATACATTTAATGGCTTTTGCAAACAACATCAATCCAGATCAGCCGCAGCGTGACGCTGCGTGCTGATCAGGATCTATGTTGTTTGCTGCATAGCCAAGTGTCTTAGCAAGATCATCTGAATAGCAAACAGCATAGATCCTGATCAGATGGCACGTTCCGTGGCGGTTGATCTGGCTCTATGTTCTTTGCAGATACCGTTTGAACGGTATCCAGAATGAAATGGGTTAACCTATCAATCACAACTAAAGTATATAGACAGACAGACAGACAGACAGACAGACACAGTTAGACAGTTTATTCAAAACCATTCGGCTAGAAAGCCAATGAGGTCAAACGTGTGCATGATACAAGATAGCGCACAGTGAAACAACAGTTGTAGTGACAATCTACACAACACACACACCATGCGCGCGCGTGCACACACACATTAAGCAAGTCATCATGCACACAGAGAGACGGCCCTTTCAAGAAATATGCAGTTGTAGAGGGCGATGTGGGCGAAGTAATCGCCCTTGGGACCCTGATTTAGCTTCCTGGGGCCACCACTTTTCCCTTTGTACAATTTTCAGACAAAATATTGTCCAGTAAGATAGATACACTTACCATTGTGCAACACTCCTTCTATTCAAATATTGTATTTAACGGTCATGCTGTGTATTTCAACCCTGTTGAAATTTATTAAATAATACCATTAGATGACGCAATCACAAACTTTGACATTTCTCACTTCTATAAATAATACCATTAGATGACGCAATCACAAACTTTGACATTTCTCACTTCTATAAATAATACCATTAGATGACACAATCACAAACTTTGACATTTCTCACTTCTATAAATAATACCATTAGATGACGCAATCACAAACTTTGACATTTCTCACTTCTATAAATAATACCATTAGATGACACAATCACAAACTTTGACATTTCTCACTTCTATAAATAATACCATTAGATGACACAATCACAAACTTTGACATTTCTCACTTCTATAAATAATACCATTAGATGACGCAATCACAAACTTTGACATTTCTCACTTCTATAAATAATACCATTAGATGATGCAATCACAAACTTTTGACATTTCTCACTTCTATAAATAATACCATTAGATGATGCAATCACAAACTTTTGACATTTCTCACTTCTACAAAACATTTGTGTCTAGCTTCAGCCCTGCATTTGTAATACTCTACTTCTGCATTTGTAATACTCTACTTCTGCATTTGTAATACTCTACTTCTGCATTTGTAATACTCTACTTCTGCATTTGTAATACTCTACTTTTTTGCTTATCAAGTTCTACCATCTGTTGTCATTACTTAGTTAAATACCTTATTGTCTACTTTTTAAAATTAATAGTCAGTTGATAACAGAGTTATAGTGTCATATATGACAGTCATTTCCTTACCCTAAAGCTCTGTTGGGATTAATACAATATGCGTTGTCACCAATGACTTCCAATTTGAAATGTAATCAGATTGTCTATTGTTTTGTTCATAATGGCATTTACACTTGCTCTCGTTTATCTGTCTTATCATATTGCTTAAGGTGTTAAACAGTTACCAAGAATGGTATATATAGCCCAGAATTTACTTATTAAAAAAAACAAATGTAACTTGAGTGTAACATGTACTATATGTAAGATATAACTTTTATCAATTCTCTGTGAAAAGTACTTTGTGGAGGACTTTGTGAAACTGTTAATTACTTGTGTGTGATCACTTTGTGCTGGACAGTCTTCTATATTTTCTTGTAAATACATTTTGTAAAAACGCAAACGTTTGACTTTCTTTTCCATAATTCCTCGGAAAACAATGTCTCACGGCACGCTGCAAACTGGGGGCAAAACTGTTCATAATATATGTTCCAAGTGTATATAATTAAACTGTATTAATTATTATTAATTAACCCTTTCAACAATACATGCCTCTAAATAGACTTACAAAAAGTGTAGATCCAGATGAGCCGGCTCTTGACGAGTCATCTCATCAGGATCTGCACTTTTTGCCAGTAATAAGTATTACTATTTTTAGATAAAATTACCCATTTTGATAAATGAACTGGTCCAACGGTAATTTTCTTATTAATTTATTGGTCTAAGAATATCATGCACCAGTCCATGTCAGTTACTTGGGGTTGACTGGGTTAACCCATTCAGTACTAGGGCCATATTATAAGAGTATAAGTACAATGTATTTCAATTATTTTACAAACAATCTATTTATACGTAAATAGGGCTTTAATAGGCATATTTTGGCTTTTTGTGATGTAATGTCGCTTTAAATTTAAATGCTGGAACCTCGGTTTAACATTACAGTAGACAAATGGTATGTACATGTTATAGTGGAACCTCGGTTTAACATTACAGTAGACAAATGGTATGTACATGTTATAGTGGAACCTCTGTTTAACGTTACAGTAGACAAATGGTATGTACATGTTATAGTGGAACCTCGGTTTAACGTTACAGTAGACAAATGGTATGTACATGTTATAGTGGAACCTCTGTTTAACGTTACAGTAGACAAATGGTATGTACATGTTATAGTGGAACCTCTGTTTAACGTTACAGTAGACAAATGGTATGTACATGTTATAGTGGAATCTCGGTTTAACATTACAGTAGACAAATGGTATGTACATGTTATAGTGGAACCTCGGTTTAACGTTACAGTAGACAAATGGTATGTACATGTTATAGTGGAACCTCGGGTTTAACATTACAGTAGACAAATGGTATGTACAGGTTATAGCACCTGATAACGGTGATCTTATCAAGTCGCACATGATTCTGCAGGATAACATACCAATGTGTTTCTTTTTAATTTGGACCAACAATAAACAATTTTGTTGCATCTTGGGACATGTAATACTTGTATTTATTCTAAAACAGAGCTTTAGCAGGGTTCCCGCTCTCTGTCGCGAAAATATTTGGCACAACTTTCTTTTTTTTTAGCCACATGTTTTGTCAAATTCATGACTTCAAATATTTGTTTGTGAACTATATGGCTCTTGGTTGGCTCCAAGTTTTTTAAATTGGCGACAGAAGTGGCGCAGACAAACATTCAGACAGAGGGAACCCTGCTTTAGTGTATGAAATGACTTGACAGAATTATGTAATCAAATGATGATCAAATGTACAAAGGTAGACTAGAAATGCTGCATTGTATTAGTAAATAATGACTACAGATTGCAGAATTTGATACAGATTGCAGAATTTGATACAGATTGCAGAATTTGATACAGATTGCAGAATTTGATATTGATACAGATGCAGAATTTGATACAGATTGCAGAATTTGATACAGATTGCAGAATTTGATATTGATACAGATGTAGAATTTGATACAGATTGCAGAATTTGATACAGATTGCAGAATTTGATATTGATACAGATGCAGAATTTGATACAGATTGCAGAATTTGATACAGATTGCAGAATTTGATACAGATTGCAGAATTTGATATTGATACAGATGTAGAATTTGATATTGATACAGATGTAGAATTTGATACAGATTGCAGAATTTGATACAGATTGCAGAATTTGATATTGATACAGATGCAGAATTTGATACAGATTGCAGAATTTGATATGCAGAATTTGATACAGATTGCAGAATTTGATATGCAGAATTTGATACAGATTGCAGAATTTGATACAGATTGCAGAATTTGATACAGATTGCAGAATTTGATACAGATTGCAGAATTTGATACAGATTGTAGAATTTGATATTGATACAGATGCAGATATTGATACAGATGCAGAATTTGATACAGATTGCAGAATTTGATACAGATTGCAGACTTTGATATTGATACAGATGCATAATTTGATACATATTGCAGAATTTGATACAGATTGCAGAATTTGATACAGTTTGCAGAATTTGATACAGATTGAAGAATTTGATACAGATTGCAGAATTTGATACAGGTTGCAGAATTTGATATTGATACAGATGCAGAATTTGATACAGATTCCAAATGAGATGTTGCTAATGTGTACAGGTATTTTCTTGATGATAGGCATATCCTTCCTCGCCTATAAGGCAACCCCCCCCCCCATCTTTGGACCTGAACTCTGTGAGTTTTTGGCATCATATATATGACAGGTCGATAAAATGGAAACTGGCTGCTTAATACAGGGTGGCTGCTTTATAGAGATGACCACTAACACAGGTTTCACTGTATGTTTTATTCTTCATTTTTGTAGAATGTGCGCACATTTATGAGCATCGAGCTGTGTATCTACCCAATCCATGCTCTGTGCAAGTGTATTGCAGCAACTCTAAAGTATTCGTTGTGTAAGGGTGTTTTACTCAGAAGACAGTCACCTGCTCTGCATGTGGCACACCTGTCGTATACAGTCCGGACTACGTGTATAGAGCCGGCTCAAAATTGGCGTATACTACCGGTATCCTATACAGACAGACGGAAACAGAGAATACATTGCTTCTGCCCTAGTGCATTGCTAAAAGGTTGTAGATCTGTTGCAACTAACTCTGTACGGTTTACGTATAATCTTACAGTCGATGATTCACGTATCAAGATGGCCGACAACAAATATTTGACAGGTTATGCCAAGATGAGCACATCAAAATGTAAGAAATGTAAAGAGAAGATTGACAAAGGTGCCTTGAGAATTGCCAAATTGGTGTCCAACCCTTTCTCAGAGGTAAGTTTGTTTTTGCTTTGTTTGTTTTTTTCTAAACACACATGTCATTAAACTTTATTTATTTTACAACGATTGCGAAGCAAGTTTTAACAACTTATATTAATCACTCTCATTGGCGCGGATGTAAGCATAGATGTGGTCATTGGTGTGGGAGGAAACTGGTGTACCCGGAGAAAACCCACCTGTCCGGTCTGGCGACCACCGTACCATCTCACATACTTCCCAGTCTGAGGATCGAACCTGGGTTGCATTGGTGAGAAGCAAGCGTGCTAACCACTGCGCTAATCGCACACACATGTCTGCTCCGTACACAATTATTTAAGCTTTAAACGTTGGTTATTTACAATTAATCTTCCAACAATAAATACACTTACAGGGTTGGAGGTTATAAATCTATTCTCACATCTCGAGCTCAAGGAATTTGATTGGTTGAATCTGAGTTTTACACTCGGCACAACCAATCAGTAGATTGAGAATGAGTTTGAGATCTGAGAACAGTTTTGTAACCTCGGGGCCAGTTTATCAGATATCAAACTCCAGCTCAAGTGATCTGCTTGGTCGATTCTGAGTGTTACTGTCAGCTGAACCAATCGGACGATTGAGACTGAGTTTTGAGGTTGGAGAAAAGTTTTACAACCTCCAGGCCTGGAGAGTTGCCATATGATCTAATCTGTTTGTGCGACTGTAAACCCCCAAAGCAAACAAATTAACAGTCAGCTTTCACGTGCCTGTTGAGCAAATTCTCTCACAAATTTGTGGCCCTGTGTTTGTCGAATCGCTCTCAAAGTTGCTGTTTACATGTCCATCACCTTTTGTTATAAATACTTATTCCAAATTGGAGTCCACCTCCGTGGTCGAGTGGTTACGGTCGCTGACTTGTATACCACTGTAACCTATCATCACTGATGGTCACGGGTTCGAGCCCCACTCAGACCGTGTCTCATTTATATGAAAAAGTTAAAATATAACATATTATTCCAAATTGGCTGCTTAATAGAAGTTGCTGCTAGCACAGTTTGATGGCATATGCCAAACACATTCTCAACATTCCTGCTACATACCAACTTGTCATCATTCCAGCTACATACCAACTTGTCATCATTCCAGCTACATACCAACTTGTCATCATTCCAGCTGCATACCAACTAGCTACATTAGAATTATATCAGGGTTCCCGCTGTCTGTCGCCAATTGCGACAAAACACAAATATTGGCGCTAAATTTTGTGACTTGGCGAAAATATTTTGCGCAACATTTTTTTTTTGGCACATGTTTTGTCAAATACATGGCTTCAAATATTTATATGTGAACTATTTGGCTCTTAGTTGGCTCCAAGTTTTTTAATTGGCTCCAGTGTTTTTCAATTGGCGACAGAAGTGGCGCAGACAAACATTCAGACAGATGGAACCCAGACTATGTATGACTGGTTTACGTAGTCGTATAATATACGTCCGCCTCCGTGGTCGAGTGGTTAAGGTCGCTGACTTGTATACCCCTGTAAACTATCATCACTGATGGTCACGGGTTCGAGCCCCACTCAGACCGTGTCTCATTTATATGAAAAAGTTGGCAGTTTCTTACGGAGGTTGGTGCACCCAAGTACTGGTTAACCGCTGGAGCCTGCCCAGGAAAGGTGTTGTTAGGTAAACTGCCCGCCGGCGATATAGCCCAAAATGGTGCTGATGCAGGCGTAAAACCCAAAATATAACATATAAATATAACGTATAATATATAATGGAAACCTGTTACACATGCATCATTACTCTAGACATTATGAAAAGAAAACGACTTTTGTAGGATGCTGGTGATATGAAGCAGTGGTTCCACCCAGAATGTATATTTAACACATTTATTCGTGCAAAAGCCACAACAAAGAAGATCGAAGAGCCTGACGACCTGGCGGGATTTACTGACCTAGAACAGAGTGACAAGGACACAATACTCACTCTTATCAAAGGTATTTATTATTTATGCATACCAGCCAATTAAAATCTATTCCACAATCTTATCAAAGATGCATACCATTCGAATAAATCTATTCCAAAATCGTATCATTTGGACCAGTTCATTTATCAAAATGTACAATTTTTGTCTAAATATAGTAATATTACTGGGAAAAAAGTGCAGATCCTGACAAGACGGCTCGTCACGAACCGGCTCATCTGGATCTACAATTTTTGTAAACCTATTGAGAGGTCTGTGGTGTTGAAAGGGTTAATAGTTAAACATGTAAAATTTATTAATACTACTATGGACGTTAACATTTGTAAACCTAAGAATGTAGTGCTTATTTCAGGAATGTATGTATGTATGTTCCATTATTGTCACAGTCAAATCCCTTGCGGGGTCCTAGACATGTTTTCCTGGGCATGCTTAGCCGACCATAGCAGTTAACCAGTACTAAGCAATGTGTGTGAGGTGCCTTGCTCAATGACACTACATACGTGGCCTGACTGAGTATCGAACCCGGACCGTTCGATTCCAAATCTGACGCTCTACCATTGGACGCCACACTGAATGCTGACATTGATAAACATTTACGTATACATACAGAACCAATACATGGTACAAAATGGAAACAACTAGAGTGTGTGTGTCTCTTACGTTTATTTATCGTCGCTACCGGTTACCCATATGAGCGACGCCTCCTGAAGAGATTAGTCATTTTAGATTGTTGGAGGATAGTGCAATGATACAGACAGAGACCCATTCCAGAGTCTCCTCTGGTTCTCTGGTGTAAAGCACCGACACGAGACCTCGGTTTAAAGTCCCATCTGAAAGACTGTTAATTTTATTAGGGTCAGACAGGGGATCGAACCTGCGATCCCTGGATTCCCAGTCCATCCGTCAGTGTGTTAATAGTATCTTATTTTATACCCTATGATACCGTCGTAGTACGTTGATCACAGTCCATGTCATCCACAAACATTTAATACGCAGTTACAGCGTTCTAGACACATAGTTTTGCTAAATTTGACTCCGGCAAACGGAACCTGATGTCTCTCTGTTTGCTAACTTTTCTTTATTAACCCGTTCCCTTATAGAAACACCTCAACGCCATTACCAATACGACATACATTGACAATGTAGTAGCCAAACCAATGTTCATAACCCTTTCCCTCTCGACGCCATTACCAATACGACATACATTGACAATGTAGTAGACAAACCAATGCTCATAACCCATTCCCTCATAGAAACACCTCGACGCCATTACCAATACGACATACATTGACAATGTAGTAGAGAAACCAATGCTCATAACCCATTCCCTCATAGAAACACCTCGACGCCATTACCAATACGACATACATTGACAATGTAGTAGACAAACCAATGCTCATAACCCTTTCCCTCATAGAAACACCTCGACGCCATTACCAATACGACATACATTGACAATGTAGTAGACAAACCAATGCTCATAACCCTTTCCCTCATAGAAACACCTCGACGCCATTACCAATACGACATACATTGACAATGTAGTAGACAAACCAATGCTCATAATCCATTCCCTCATAGAAACACCTCTACGCCATTACCAATACGACATACATTGACAATGTAGTAGAGAAACCAATGCTCATAACCCATTCCCTCATAGAAACACCTCAACGCCATTACCAATACGACATACATTGACAATGTAGTAGCCAAACCAATGCTCATAACCCATTCCCTCATAGAAACACCTCAACGCCATTACCAATACGACATACATTGACAATGTAGTAGACAAACCAATGCTCATAACCCTTTCCCTCATAGAAACACCTCAACGCCATTACCAATACGACATACATTGACAATGTAGTAGCCAAACCAATGCTCATAACCCATTCCCTCATAGAAACACCTCAACGCCATTACCAATACGACATACATTGACAATGTAGTAGACAAACCAATGCTCATAACCCTTTCCCTCATAGAAACACCTCAACGCCATTACCAATACGACATACATTGACAATGTAGTAGCCAAACCAATGCTCATAACCCTTTCCCTCATAGAAACACCTCAACGCCATTACCAATACGACATACATTGACAATGTAGTAGCCAAACCAATGCTCATAACCCTTTCCCTCATAGAAACACCTCAACGCCATTACCAATACGACATACATTGACAATGTAGTAGCCAAACCAATGTTCATAACCCTTTCCCTCATAGAAACACCTCAACGCCATTACCAATATGACATACATTGACAATGTAGTAGCCAAACCAATGCTCATAACCCTTTCCCTCATAGAAACACCTCAACGCCATTACCAATACGACATACATTGACAATGTAGTAGACAAACCAATGCTCATAACCCATTCCCTCATAGAAACACCTCAATGCCATTACCAATACGACATACATTGACAATGTAGTAGCCAAACCAATGCTCATAACCCTTTCCCTCATAGAAGCACCTCAACGCCATTACCAATACGACATACATTGACAATGTAGTAGCCAAACCAATGCTCATAACTCTTTCCCTCATAGAAGCACCGCTTGACACCATTACCAATACGACATACATTGACAATGTAGTAGCCAAACCAATGTTCATAACCCTTCCCCTCATAGAAACACCTCTCGACGCCATTACCAATATGACATACATTGACAATATAGTAGCCAAACCAATGTTCATAATGCACTTTCATTGTTATTAGATTTTCTTGCAAAAGCTGGTTCCTCGGGAAAGAAGACTCCAGCTAAAAAAACTCCAGCAAAACCAAAGCCTGCCGCTACCAGCACCACTCCAATGAAAGAGAAACCAAAACCTAGTTCCTCAACAGACAAAGGTACCAGTAGTCTAGTTGTTTCCTTAAAATTGTTCAGTTTTACGTTATACTGGGTATTTGTAAATTAAAGTGATCTACACAGATTATGAATTGACACCAATGCAACCAGGGTTCGATCCTCGGACCGGGAAGTATGTGAGATGGTACGGTGATAGCCAGATCGGACATGTGGGTTTTCTCTGGGTACTCCGGTTTCCTCCCACAGGAATGACCACATTTACGCTTTCATCCGCGCCAACGAGAGTGATTAACCCTTTCAACCCCACAGGCCTCTAAATAGGCATTATGAAAAAGTGTAGATCCAGATGAGCCAGCTCGTAACGAGCCGTCTCATCAGGATCTGCACTTTTTTGCCAGTAATAATTATTAATTTTAGACAAAATTACCCATCTTGATAAATGAACTGGTCCGAATGTAATTTTCTTATTCATTTATTGGTCTAAGAATATCATGGACCAGTCCATGTCAGTTACTTGGGGTTGAATGGGTTAATATACGTTTTTGTTAAAATTTGCTTCGCAATCGTTGTAAAATAAATAGTTTATAAACATGAATTGACACAGTTACTTGATTACCCGGTACATCAAGGAATTCCATATTGCACAGGTCAATGAACAAGCCAAACTGCAACAACCAATCAGATATCACCAGCTACTAGTATTTGGAGAGTGCTATGGGAAATATAGAATACGGCTTCCACGATGTTCATTTTTATTTAACCGATTACAAGCGCTACATTAAAATTTTCGTACTACAATTTTACTGGCAATTACTTTTCCATAAAGACTGCCTCCGTGATAGAGTTGATACGGTCGCTGAGATGTACACACCACTGTCGAGGTCCGCCTCCGTGGTCGAGTGGTTACGGTCGCTGACTTGTATACCACTGTCGCCTATCATCACTGATGGTCACGGGTTCGAGCCCCGCTCAGACCGTGTCTCATTTATATGAAAAAGTTGGCAGTTTCTTACGGAGGTTGGTGCACCCAAGTACTTGGTTAACCGCTGGCGATATAGCCCGAAATGGTGCTGATGCAGGCGTAAAACCCGAAATATTAATTAACATAACGCCACTGTCGAGTTGTTACGGTCGCTGACTTGTATACCACTGTCGAGTTGTTACGGTCGCTGACTTGTATACCACTGTCGAGTTGGTATACCACTGTCGAGTTGTTACGGTCGCTGACTTGTATACCACTGTAACCTAGCACCATGGAGAAAATCTAAATAAGCTACTAGCTTCCGATTTAATCCATTTGTTCTTGTATATTAATGTTACAACATGATGTAAATATTGACAAAATAAAATATGTTTAAACTAACCTATCACCACTGATGGTCACTGGTTCGAACCCCGCTCAGGTCGCGTCTGTTTATATGAAAACGTTGGCAGTTTCTTACAGAGGTTGGTGCACCGAGTACTGGTTAACCGCTGGAGCCTGCCCAGGAAAGTTGTTGTACCAAAATGGTGCTGATGAAGGCATAAAACCCGAACAAACAAACTTTTCTATGACAGATCCTGAACCATCATGCAATGGCGCTGGGCCTGTTGGTACATCCGGCGGTAAAGATGATTCCTTTAGGGAATTCCGGCGGGTGTGTGCTGATATTGCTCAAGAAAGCAGCTACACTGGCAAAACTGCCATCGTGAAGAAGTTTATCATGAAAGGATCAAGTGGAGGTTTGTACTAAAAATCTGGGGTTCTGTTTTGGAAGTCCATGGACCTGAGAAAAATATGGAGTTCTTGTTTTGGGTTTGCAAGGAGCTAAGTTATACAATGTAGCCAAGGAGCCATGTAATATGAGGAGCTAGGTTGTGGAGCCCAAGGACATAAACATGCCTGGATCTATTTGTTGCAGTCTGGGGATCCAAGAAGCATGTGGGGTTCTATTTGTTTGAGTATGGGGATCCAAGAACATATGGGGTTCTATTTGTTAGAGTCTGGGGATCCAAGAAGCATATGGGGTTCTATTTGTTTGAATCTGGGGATCCAAGAAGCATGTGGGGTTCTATTTGTTAGAGTCTGGGGATCCAAGAAGCATGTGGGGTTCTATTTGTTTGAGTATGGGGATCCAAGAAGCATGTGGGGTTCTATTTGTTAGAGTCTGGGGATCCAAGAAGCATGTGGGGTTCTATTTGTTTGAATCTGGGGATCCAAGAAGCATGTGGGGTTCTATTTGTTTGAGTCTGGGGATCCAAGAAGCATGTGGGGTTCTATTTGTTTGAGTCTGGGGATCCAAGAAGCATGTGGGGTTCTATTTGTTAGAGTCTGGGGATCCAAGAAGCATGTGGGGTTCTATTTGTTAGAGTCTGGGGATCCAAGAAGCATGTGGGGTTCTATTTGTTAGAGTCTGGGGATCCAAGAAGCATGTGGGGTTCTATTTGTTGCAGTCTGGGGATCCAAGAAGCATGTGGGGTTCTATTTGTTTGAGTCTGGGGATCCAAGAAGCATGTGGGGTTCTATTTGTTTGAATCTGGGGATCCAAGAAGCATGTGGGGTTCTATTTGTTTGAGTCTGGGGATCCAAGAAGCATGTGGGGTTCTATTTGTTTGAGTCTGGGGATCCAAGAAGCATGTGGGGTTCTATTTGTTAGAGTCTGGGGATCCAAGAAGCATGTGGGGTTCTATTTGTTAGAGTCTGGGGATCCAAGAAGCATGTGGGGTTCTATTTGTTAGAGTCTGGGGATCCAAGAAGCATGTGGGGTTCTATTTGTTGCAGTCTGGGGATCCAAGAAGCATGTGGGGTTCTATTTGTTTGAGTCTGGGGATCCAAGAAGCATGTGGGGTTCTATTTGTTTGAATCTGGGGATCCAAGAAGCATGTGGGGTTCTATTTGTTTGAGTCTGGGGATCCAAGAAGCATGTGGGGTTCTATTTGTTTGAGTCTGGGGATCCAAGAAGCATGTGGGGTTCTATTTGTTAGAGTCTGGGGATCCAAGAAGCATGTGGGGTTCTATTTGTTAGAGTCTGGGGATCCAAGAAGCATGTGGGGTTCTATTTGTTAGAGTCTGGGGATCCAAGAAGCATGTGGGGTTCTATTTGTTGCAGTCTGGGGATCCAAGAAGCATGTGGGGTTCTATTTGTTTGAGTCTGGGGATCCAAGAAGCATGTGGGGTTCTATTTGTTTGAGTCTGGGGATCCAAGAAGCATGTGGGGTTCTATTTGTTAGAGTCTGGGGATCCAAGAAGCATGTGGGGTTCTATTTGTTTGAGTCTGGGGATCCAAGAAGCATGTGGGGTTCTATTTGTTTGAGTCTGGGGATCCAAGAAGCATGTGGGGTTCTATTTGTTAGAGTCTGGGGATCCAAGAAGCATGTGGGGTTCTATTTGTTTGAGTCTGGGGATCCAAGAAGCATGTGGGGTTCTATTTGTTTGAGTCTGGGGATCCAAGAACATATGGGGTTCTATTTCATGGAGTTCATGGACAATCATATGTGATTATTTATTTTCTGGAATCCAGGGAG
Organism: Archivesica marissinica; assembly: GCA_014843695.1. Classification (NCBI taxonomy): domain Eukaryota; kingdom Metazoa; phylum Mollusca; class Bivalvia; order Venerida; family Vesicomyidae; genus Archivesica; species Archivesica marissinica. Next base: position 59,230,362 of record CM026401.1, read on the forward strand.
CCAAGAAACATGTCTGGGTCTGATTGTTGGACTCTCGGAACCCAAGAAACCTGTCTGGGTCTATCTATGAGTTCAAGGGCCCAGAAACACATTAAGCACCCGTGGCAAACTGCTTACAGTCAAACCTGTGTTAGTGGTCACCTCCTTGAAGCACCAACCTGTATTAAGCAGCCAGTTTCCAGATTCCCAATCATATTTTTAATTATAGATTTGACCTATATTAACCAGCCACCTGTGCTAAGCAGCCAATTTTTCTGACTCCCTTGGCTGGCTGCTTAAGACAGATTTGACTGTATATATATATGCTAAGCAGCCACTCTCCAACTCCCTTGGCTGCCCGCTTAAGACAGGTTTGACTGTATATGGTTGTCTTGCTCTCTTCAATGGTTTCTTGTATCTGCAGGCATTTAGCAGAGCCCATAGAATTGGACAGGCTAATCGATTCGAGTGCTGATTTATCGTTTTGTGACCCGGAACTCGGTTGACTGTTTATAGATTTGACCTATATTAACAAGCCACCTGTGCTAAGCAGCCACTTTTTCTAACTCCCTTGGGCTGGCTGCTTAAGACAGGTTTCACTGTATTGTATATCATTATTTTAGATGGTTATGAAGGGAACCTGTATTTATTGCTGAAGCTGTTGTTACCTGGTGTGGTGAAGAGTGTGTACAACCTAAATAATAAACAGCTGGTCAAATTGTACAGTCAGGTATACAGTATACTATATCATTCCATTAACCATTTCAACACTACACATCAGGTATACTATATCATTCCATTAACCATTTCAACACTACATATCAGGTATACTATATCATTCCATTAACCATTTCAACACTACACATCAGGTATACTATATCATTCCATTAACCATTTCAACACTACACATCAGGTATACTATATCATTCCATTAACCATTTCAACACTACACATCAGGTATACTATATCATTCCATTAACCATTTCAACACTACATATCAGGTATACTATATCATTCCATTAACCATTACAACACTACATATCAGGTATACTGTATCATTCCATTAACCATTTCAACACTACAGACCTATAAATAGGCTTACAAAAAGTGTAGATCCAGATGAGCCGGTTTGTGATGAGCTATTCACTTTCATCTCATCAGGATCTGCACTTTTTGCGAGTAATATTACTAATTTTAGACAAAATTGCCCATTTTGATAAATGAACATGTCCAAATGTAATTTTCTTATTAATTTATTGGTCTGAAAATATCATGCACCAGTCCATGTCAGTTACTTGGTGTTGAATGGGGTTAATATCATGCACCAGTCCACGTCAGTTACTTAGTGTTGAATGGGAAAATATCATGCACCAGTCCACGTCAGTTACTTAGTGTTGAATGGGAAAATATCATGCACCTGTCCATGTCAGTTTTGAATGGGTTAACATTACATATAATAGTGTAAGGATTTAAAAGAAATGGTACAGACGGATCTGTAGTCCAGTGGTTAACACGCTGGACTGGTAATCCAGGGATCGCAGGTTCGATCCCCCGTCTGACCCTAATAAAATTAACAGTCTTTCAGATGGGACTTTAAATCGAGGTCTCGTGTCGGTGCTTTACACAGTGCACGTAAAAGAACCATAGGAGACTCTGGAATGAGTCTCTCTCTGTGTATCGTTGCACTATCCTCCAAAACACTAAAATGACTAAATCTCTTCAGCAGGCGTCGTTCATATGGGTAACCGGTAGCGACGATAAATAAATGTAAAACACACAAAGAAAGTGTACAGATTTTAACAAGGGCCTCCGTGGCTGAGTTGTTACTATTGTTGGCTTCAAATCACTTGCCCCTCACCGCTGTATGTTCGAATCCCTATGGGGGTGTCAAATTCTGTCAAGTAAGGAAGCTATTCAGCTTGCGGTCTGTCGGTGGTTCTACACATGTACCGGACCGTGCCTGTAATACTGCCCTGAGGAGCATCCAGGGTCTTAATCCACCAGTAATGGCTGGAGAGTCGCCATATCACTTGAGCCGTTCGTGCGATCAACAAAGACAAACAACCGGATTTCGAGCCGATGGAGCCGTTACGATTGTGCCCTTAGGCAAGGCATTTAAATTCCACGTTGCCTCTTCTCTCTCCTTCATGGCGATGGATTCCAGCGGGGCTCGAACTCCGGACCTTTCGCACCTGAAGCGAACTGCGCTATCACGACTTTCATCGAGAGTCGGCCTTTGGTGTGACAGTAAACCCCACATATAATACCTGATCAGAATTTAGATGTTTTATACGGCAGGTCTTTCACACCAATCAGGCGGCCATGTTGGAAGATCTCGACCAAGGTGATGTAGCGGAAACCGTCAAGATCTTCTTCGAACAAAGCAAATCCCTACCGCCACAGAAGAAGTGCAACCTGACAATACAAGAGGTATAAAAGTAAAGTGTTTGTTTATTATAAGTGGTCACCCCTATTGAAATGGCCAGCCGTTACTGACTTATGAGACACCTTTTTTTTTTATGAAAATCAGTACTTTCCGAATCCTATCCTTGTAGGCCAGGCGCTAGAAAATATGTTTAAAGTAATGATATGATTTACTCTGTACAAAAACCATAATTCTGTCAGAATGAAAAATTAAATTACGGAGATTCTTACTTCATATCTCCATACAAACGACAGCCATTTAACCCTTTCCTTCATAGAGATTTAGGTTAATATACTATTATATCTCCATACAAACGATAGCCATTTAACCCTTTCCTTCATAGAGATTTAGGTTAATATACTATTATATCTCCATGCAAACGACAGCCATTTAGCTATCATGCAGTGGATAAGTAGTCACCATATCTATCCCACCTCCATAGATATTACTGGGACTTCATAGAGATTTAGGGTAATATACTATTATATCACCATACAAACGATAGCCATTTAACCCTTTCCTTCATAGAGATTTAGGTTAATATACTATTATATCTCCATGCAAACGACAGCCATTTAGCTATCATGCAGTGGATAAGTAGTCACCATATCTATCCCACCTCCATAGATATTACTGGGACTACATGAGATTCTGGCCTTTATTATGAACATTTGTTTGACTACTACATTGTCAATGTCGTCAAGAGGTGCTTCTATGAGGGAAAGGGTTATGAGCATTGGTTTGGGTACTACATAGTCAACGTATGCCATATTGGTAATGGCGTCAAGAGATGGTTATATGAAGGAAAGGGTTATGAGCATTGGTTTGGCTACTACATTGTCAATGTATGTCGTATTGGTAATGGCGTCAAGAGGTGCTTCTATGAGGGAAACGGTTAAAACACTATTTGTTGGTGCCATATAAACTGTGTGTGTGTATTCGTAATATAGAGAGCAACGGAAACATTATTTCCAGGTAAATGGGTTACTGGAGGACTTGTCAAAGGTAACAAAAGAAGATGAACAGGAGAAGGTCCTCACGAAGATTGCGAATAGGTAAAGTTTGAACTATCCAGGCAGGGCTACAGCTTGACATGCAAAATAGAGAGAATGTTGTTGTCTGGTTTATGTTTTCCAATGAAATATAGAAATTTATCAGTGAAATAAAATGTTATTCCACTGGTTGAAAGTTGTGGAGTAGTACATTTTACTTCTTACAGGTTTGCATGTGTGGTACCTAGCCGCTGCATGTTGAAAGTTGTGGAGTAGTACATTTTACTTCCCACAGGTTTGCATGCGTGGTACCTAGCCGCTGCATGTTGAAAGTTGTGGCGTAAAACCCGAAATATAAAATATAACTGGTTCATTGATATGTGAAGTTACGTCCCTTTGAATTAGAGGTTTTAAAAACTTTATTTATTTTACAACGATTGCGAAGAAAGTTTTAACAAACTTATATTAATCATACTCATTGGCGCGGATGAAAGTCAATGTGGTCATTCATGTGGGGGGAAACCGGAGTACCCTGAGATTACCCACCTGTCCGATCTGTCGTTGGTGCGGATGAGCGTAAATGTGGTCATTCGTGTGGGAGGAAACCGGAGTACCCTGAGAATACCCACCTGTCCGATCTGGCGACCACCGTACCATCTCACATACTTTCCGATCCGAGGATCAAACCCGGGTTGCATTGGTGAGAAGCGAGCGCGCTAACCACTGCGCTAATCGGACAAGTTAAGGGTTGTGATATATGTTTTCATATGGACACTTTCCAATTCCTATTTACAGATGTACGGGGAATGATCTAAAAATGGTGATAAGACTTATAAAACATGACATCCGGATTAATGCTGGGGCTAAACATATGTGAGTATACATTTACATCTCATTTTTATAACATATTATGCATTTTTATAACATATTATGCATTTTTATAACATATAATGCATTTTATAACCTGCATCATGCCTGTAGACCGACCGCCTCCATTGTCGAGTGGTTACAGTCGCTGTCTGTGTAGTGCTGCTGACAGTTTGTGTATTGTATTTCTTCAGATTAGATGCGCTTGACCCAAATGCATACGCAGCTTTTCAGGCATCGCGTGACCTGAGAGATGTTGTGGAGAGGGTTATGGAGAACAGGGACAGTGGAGCTAAGCCTGGTATGAGCAAGGCATTGTCCGTCAGGGCCTCATTGATGACCCCAGTCCTGCCCATGTTGGTGAGTCCAGTAGATAACCCAATATAACATGTTGATATGGATTGTGGGCGTGGGGGGGAGGGACTGTCGTCGGGGGGACTGTTGCGTAGCATTATGATAATTTATTACATCATAATAGACAATAAGCTGATACGGATTGAGCAGCTTGTTAATTTATCGTGTACACCAGGTAGGCTAGCCTATATGTGAGGTAAGTGAATGGTGTCTGTACCATGGTTGAAAGAGGGGGGATATAGAGTAGATATAGAGAACAGAAAATGGATATGTCTGACCTCAGTGAAACATGTCAGGGCCTCGTTAATTTCAAACATTTTCGTATGTTTGTGAGTTTACTAGATTTAATGATATCTCTTCAAGTCATGGTGATTTCCCTTACATACAAGGTCTTCTTTCATAATATCTACTTGCTTGTCCTGTTACTCCGCAATAGAAGTTGCCAATTACTCATTTTATCTCCATACTGCTGAAATATATAATTATGTGAATAGATAGAGGCGTCGGGGGCCATCCGTGGCCAAACGGTTATGGTTGCTGACTTCAAAAGCATTTGCCTCTCACCGCTGCAGGTTCGAATCCCACTGGGGGGGGGTCGAATTCTTACAGGTGAGGAGGCTACCCAGAATGCCGGTGGTTCTACCCGGGCGCCCGTCCATACACTAAATACTGCTTGGCGGGGCACCTGGTGTCTTCCTCCACCAATAATAGCTGGAGAGTCGGCATATTTCCTAAGCTGCTGGTGCAACGTTAATCCCCCTAAGCAAACAAAGCAAGAAAATGCCGTGGAATGGCGGTTACTGGTTTAAACTTTATTTATTTTACAACGATTGCGAAGCTGGCGCTGATGAAAGCGTATATGTGGTCATTGATGTGGGAGGAAACCGGAGTAACCCAGAGAAAACCCACCTGTCCGATCTGGCGACCACCGTACCATCTCACATACTTCCCGGTCCGAGGATCAAACCCGGGTTGCATTGGTGAGAAGCGAGCGCGCTAACCACTGCGCTGATCAGACAGTCAACTGGTTACTAGTTATTATAATGTTTTAACAGTATGGCGTTCATGTGGAAAGGGTTGACACATAGAAATATATTCTAGGCAGAGGCATGTAGATCAGTAAACTATGCAATGAAGAAGTGTCCCAATGGTTTCTTTGCTGAGATTAAATATGATGGCGAGAGGGTACAACTCCACAAGAAAGGCTCAGATTTCCAGTATTTCAGCAGAAGTTTGAAACCTGTACTTCCACACAAGGTAATATAAGACTTGTACTTCCACACACGGTAATCTATGACCTGTACTTCCACACAAGGTAATCTATGACCTGTACTTCCACACAAGGTAATCTATGACCTCTACTGCCACACAAGGTGATATAAGACTTGTACTTCCACACAAGGTGATATAAGACTTGTATTTCCACACAAGGTGATATAAGACTTGTACTTCCACACAAGGTAATCTATGACTTGTACTTCCACACAAGGTAATATAAGACTTGTACTTCCACACAAGGTAATATAAGACTTGTACTTCCACACAAGGTAATATAAGACTTGTACTTCCACACAAGGTGATATAAGACTTGTACTTCCACACAAGGTGATATAAGACTTGTAAAATCCACACAAGGTACTCTAAGACTTGTACTTCCACACAAGGTAATCTAAGACTTGTACTTCCACACAAGGTAATATAAGACTTGTACTTCCACACAAGGTACTTCCACACAAGGTAATCTATGACTTATACTTCCACACAAGGTAATCTATGACTTATACTTCCACACAAGGTAATCTATGACTTATACTTCCACACAAGGTAATCTATGACTTGTACTTCCACACAAGGTAATCTAAGACTTGTACTTCCACACAAGGTGATATAAGACTTGTACTTCCACACAAGGTAATCTAAGACTTGTACTTCCACACAAGGTGATATAAGACTTGTACGTCCACACAAGGTAATATAAGACTTGTACTTCCACACAAGGTAATATAATACATGTACTTCCACAGAAGGTAATCTATGACTTATACTTCCACACAAGGTAATCAATGACTTATACTTCCACACAAGGTAATCTATAACTTGTACTTCCACACAAGGTACTTCCACACAAGGTAATCTATGACTTATACTTCCACACAAGGTAATCTATGACTTATACTTCCACACAAGGTAATCTAAGACTTGTACTTCCACACAAGGTGATATAAGACTTGTACTTCCACACAAGGTAATCTAAGACTTGTACTTCCACACAAGGTGATATAAGACTTGTACTTCCACACAAGGTAATATAAGACTTGTACTTCCACACAAGGTAATATAAGACTTGTACTTCCACACAAGGTAATCTATAACTTGTACTTCCACACAAGGTAATCTAAGACTTGTACTTCCACACGAGGTAATCTAAGACTTGTACTTCCACACAAGGTAATATAAGACTTGTACTTCCACACAAGGTAATATAAGACTTGTACTTCCACACAAGGTAATCTAAGACTTGTACTTCCACACATGGTGATATAAGACTTGTACTTCCACACAAGGTGATATAAGACTTGTACTTCCACACACGGTAATCTATGACTTGTACTTCCACATTGTCCGCCTCCGTGGTCAAGGTCGCTGACTTGTATACCACTGTAACCTATCATCACTGATGGTCACGGGTTCGAGCCCCGCTCAGGCCGTGTCTCATTTATATGAGAAAGTTGGCAGTTTCTTACGGAGGTTGGTGCACCCAAGTACTGGTTAACCGCTGGAGCCTGCCCAGGAAAGGTATTGTTAGGTAAACTGCCCGCCGGCGATATAGCCCGAAATGGTGCTGATGCAGGCGTAAAACCCGAAATATAACATAAAATATAACATAGCTTCCACATAAGGTGATATAAGACTTGTACTTCCACACAAGGTAATATAAGACTTGTACTTCCACACAAGGTAATATAAGACTTGTACTTCCACACAAGGTAATCTATAACTTGTACTTCCACACAAGGTAATCTAAGACTTGTACTTCCACACAAGGTAATCTAAGACTTGTACTTCCACACAAGGTAATATAAGACGTGTACTTCCACACAAGGTAATATAAGACTTGTACTTCCACACAAGGTAATATAAGACTTGTACTTCCACACAAGGTAATATAAGACTTGTACTTCCACACAGGGTGATATATGACTTGTACTTCCACACAAGGTGATATAAGACTTGTACTTCCACACAAGGTAATATAAGACTTGTACTTCCACACAAGGTGATATAAGACTTGTACTTCCTTCCACACAAGGTAATATAAGACTTGTACTTCTACACAAGGTACTTCCACACAAGGTAATTTATGACTTGTACTTCCACACAAGGTAATATAAGACTTGTACTTCCACACAAGGTAATATAAGACTTGTACTTCCACACAAGGTGATATAAGACTTGTACTTCCACACAAGGTAATATAAGACGTGTACTTCCACACAAGGTGATATAAGACTTGTACTTCCACACAAGGTAATATAAGACTTGTACTTCCACACAAGGTAATATAAGACTTGTACTTCCACACAAGGTGATATAAGACTTGTACTTCCACACAAGGTAATATAAGACTTGTACTTCCACACAAGGTAATCTAAGACTTGTACTTCCACACATGGTGATATAAGACTTGTACTTCCACACAAGGTACTTCCACACAAGGTAATATAAGACTTGTATTTCCATTTCTATTAAGCAGCCAACCTGTATTAAGCAGCTAGTTTCCAGCTTAGTTTATACAAATTTATTTTAGCTCGATTGCGAAACAAGTTCTTTCAACTTATATTAATCACTCTCGAGACCTCATTCCTGATGGTATCCATCGTCATGAAAGAGAGAGAAGGCAATGTGGAATTTAAATGCCTTTCCTAAGATCACAATCGTAACGGCTCCAGTGGGGCTCGAACTCCGAGTCCAGATTCCCAATATGTTGTTGTATTATACATTTAACCTCTATTAAGCAGCCACCTGTGCATAGCAGTCACTTTCTGTGATGCCCTTGGATGACTGTTTAAGACAAACCAGGTTTGACTGTACATATAAACTTTAAGATGAAACGAAAAACATTTGGTGTTTAAGTGGCGTGTTTTACAGCAACCTATCCAAGAGTTGGTAACTATCGTAACTTTATATAATTTTCATCCATTTAATTCATAGGTAGATGTGGCAGCCAATCACTAATGTTGTTAGAACTTGTGGCCCAACCTATTTGCTAATTATGTATTTGTAATTTGATCGTAATTGTTACATACATGTATATAGAGCAATGAAATATTATCAAATCAAAGATATTTATGTGACAAATGTACGTTGGGCAAGGCTGTGATATACTAGTACGAAACACATCATCTTTGGAAATAATTATGGTCAATATTCGTTATGTCAAACTTCTATTATGTCGAAGTATTTTGTTCGGTCCGACGGAATTCGACATAACGGATGTAGATTGTACATGCATATATTGCAATAAAATATTATCAAAGATAGGTGTGGATTTGAATGTTTTTTCCAGGTGTCTCATTTTAAGGAATATATTCCGACGGCCTTTCCCACGGGAGACGACTTGATTCTTGATGCGGAGGTACTACTTATAGACACAACGACAGGAAATCCCCTGCCATTTGGGACCCTGGGTAAACACAAAGTTAGTATACACAAAGTCAATAATCCAGTTATAAATTAACATCTCTATCATCCTAGTACATTCGAATATCTTGGTTGGATAACTTAGATAGATCCTGAACTTATTTTGGGTAGTTATCGAGTATCTTATTGATTCTTCAAAACCTTGCTATCTTCAGTTATATCTTGTTTATTCTTCAAAACCTAGATAGTTTATGCTTGCTATCTTCAGTTATTTCTTGTTTATTCTTCAAAACCTAGATAGTTTATGCTTGCTACCTTCAGTTATATCTTGTTCGTTCTTCAAAACCTAAATAGTTTATGCTTGCTATTTTCAGTTATATCTTGTTCGTTCTTCAAAACCTAGATAGTTTATGCTTGCAACCTTCAGTTATATCTTGTTCGTTCTTCAAAACCTAGATAGTTTATGCTTGCAACCTTCAGTTATATCTTGTTCGTTCTTCAAAACCTAGATAGTTTATGCTTGCTATCTTCAGTTATATCTTATTCGTTCTTCAAAACCTAGATAGTGTATGCTTGCAATCTTCAGCTATATCTTGTTTGTTCTTCAAAACCTAGATAGTGTATGCTTGCAACCTTCAGTTATATCTTGTTCATTCTTCAAAACCTAGATAGTTTATGCTTGCTACCTTCAGTTATATCTTGTTCGTTCTTCAAAACCTAGATAGTGTATGCTTGCTACCTTCAGTTATATCTTGTTTGTTCTTCAAAACCTAGATAGTTTATGCTTGCTATCTTCAGATATATCTTGTTCGTTCTTCAAAACCTAGATAGTGTATGCTTGCTACCTTCAGTTATATCTTGTTTGTTCTTCAAAACCTAGATAGTGTATGCTTGCTACCTTCAGTTATATCTTGTTCGTTCTTCAAAACCTAGATAGTTTATGCTTGCAACCTTCAGTTATATCTTGTTCGTTCTTCAAAACCTAGATAGTTTATGCTTGCTACCTTCAGTTATATCTTGTTCGTTCTTCAAAACCTAGATAGTTTATGCTTGCTACCTTCAGTTATATCTTGTTCGTTCTTCAAAACCTAGATAGTGTATGCTTGCTACCTTCAGTTATATCTTGTTCGTTCTTCAAAACCTAGATAGTTTATGCTTGCAACCTTCAGTTATATCTTGTTCGTTCTTCAAAACCTAGATAGTTTATGCTTGCAACCTTCAGTTATATCTTGTTCGTTCTTCAAAACCTAGATAGTTTATGCTTGCTATCTTCAGTTATATCTTGTTCGTTCTTCAAAACCTAGATAGTGTATGCTTGCAATCTTCAGCTATATCTTGTTCGTTCTTCAAAACCTAGATAGTTTATGCTTGCTACCTTCAGTTATATCTTGTTCGTTCTTCAAAACCTAGATAGTTTATGCTTGCTACCTTCAGTTATATCTTGTTCGTTCTTCAAAACCTAGATAGTGTATGCTTGCTACCTTCAGTTATATCTTGTTCGTTCTTCAAAACGTAGATAGTTTATGCTTGCTACCTTCAGTTATATCTTGTTCGTTCTTCAAAACCTAGATAGTTTATGCTTGCTACCTTCAGTTATATCTTGTTCGTTCTTCAAAACCTAGATAGTTTATGCTTACTACCTTCAGCTATATCTTGTTCGTTCTTCAAAACCTTGCAATCTTCAGTTATATCTTGTTCGTTCTTCAAAATCTAGATAGTTTATGCTTGCTACCTTCAGTTATATCTTGTTCGTTCTTCAAAACCTAGATAGTTTATGCTTACTACCTTCAGCTATATCTTGTTCATTCTTCAAAACCTAGATAGTTTATGCTTACTACCTTCAGCTATATCTTGTTCGTTCTTCAAAACCTAGATAGTTTATGCTTGCTACCTTCAGTTATATCTTGTTCGTTCTTCAAAACCTTGCAATCTTCAGTTATATCTTGTTCGTTCTTCAAAATCTAGATAGTTTATGCTTGCTACCTTCAGTTATATCTTGTTCGTTCTTCAAAACCTAGATAGTTTATGCTTACTACCTTCAGCTATATCTTGTTCATTCTTCAAAACCTAGATAGTTTATGCTTACTACCTTCAGCTATATCTTGTTCGTTCTTCAAAACCTAGATAGTTTATGCTTGCTACCTTCAGTTATATCTTGTTCGTTCTTCAAAACCTTGCAATCTTCAGTTATATCTTGTTCGTTCTTCAAAATCTAGATAGTTTATGCTTGCTACCTTCAGTTATATCTTGTTCGTTCTTCAAAACCTAGATAGTTTATGCTTGCTATCTTCAGTTATATCTTGTTCGTTCTTCAAAATCTAGATAGTTTATGCTTGCTACCTTCAGTTATATCTTGTTCGTTCTTCAAAACCTAGATAGTTTATGCTTACTACCTTCAGCTATATCTTGTTCATTCTTCAAAACCTAGATAGTTTATGCTTACTACCTTCAGCTATATCTTGTTCGTTCTTCAAAACCTAGATAGTTTATGCTTGCTACCTTCAGTTATATCTTGTTCGTTCTTCAAAACCTTGCAATCTTCAGTTATATCTTGTTCGTTCTTCAAAATCTAGATAGTTTATGCTTGCTACCTTCAGTTATATCTTGTTCGTTCTTCAAAACCTAGATAGTTTATGCTTACTACCTTCAGCTATATCTTGTTCATTCTTCAAAACCTAGATAGTTTATGCTTACTACCTTCAGCTATATCTTGTTCGTTCTTCAAAACCTAGATAGTTTATGCTTGCTACCTTCAGTTATATCTTGTTCGTTCTTCAAAACCTTGCAATCTTCAGTTATATCTTGTTCGTTCTTCAAAATCTAGATAGTTTATGCTTGCTACCTTCAGTTATATCTTGTTCGTTCTTCAAAACCTAGATAGTTTATGCTTGCAACCTTCAGTTATATCTTGTTCATTCTTCAAAACCTAGATAGTTTATGCTTGCTACCTTCAGTTATATCTTGTTCGTTCTTCAAAACCTAGATAGTGTATGCTTGCTACCTTCAGTTATATCTTGTTCGTTCTTCAAAACCTAGATAGTTTATGCTTGCAACCTTCAGCTATATCTTGTTCGTTCTTCAAAACCTAGATAGTGTATGCTTGCTACCTTCAGCTATATCTTGTTCGTTCTTCAAAACCTAGATAGTTTATGCTTGCTACCTTCAGCTATATCTTGTTCGTTCTTCAAAACCTAGATAGTTTATGCTTGCAATCTTCAGCTATATCTTGTTCGTTCTTCAAAACCTAGATAGTTTATGCTTGCTACTTTCAGCTATATCTTGTTCGTTCTTCAAAACCTAGATAGTTTATGCTTGCAACCTTCAGCTATATCTTGTTCGTTCTTCAAAACCTAGATACCGTAGTTTATGCTTGCAATCTTCAGTTATATCTTGTTCGTTCTTCAAAATCTAGATAGGCCCTGCTATCTTCGGTAATTTCTGAATAGTCTATTGAGGTTAGTGCACCATGTACTGGTTAACTTTTGGAACCTGCGCAGGAAAGGTGTTATAGCCCAAAATGGTGTTGATGCAGGCGTAAAACCCGAACAAACAAACATTTTCACATTGTATACAGTCAAACCTGTGTTAGTGGTCACCTGTATTAAGCAGCCACCCTGTATTAAGCAGCCACCCTGTATTAAGCAGCCACCCTGTATTAAGCAGCCAGTTTCCAGATTCCCAATATGTTGTTTTATTATACATTTGACCTGTATTAAGCAGCCACCCTGTATTAAGCAGCCACCCTGTATTAAGCAGCCACCCTGTATTAAGCAGCCAGTTTCCAGATTCCCAATATGTTGTTTTATTATACATTTGACCTCTATTAAGCAGCCACCTTTGTTAAGCAGCCACTTTATGTGATTCCCTTGGCTGGCTGCTTAAGACAGGTTTGACTGTAAATTAATTAGTAGATTTAAAGTTACTGTCATGGTGTCATTTAATTCTTTGTGTATTTTCAGAAAGAGCAATTCAAAGAAGCAAATGTTTGTTTGTTTATATTCGACTGTCTTCATTTAAATGGAGAAAATATCATGGACAGGTAATTAGTTAGACTAAATAAAATATACTAGCTGTTTATCACACACATGTATGCTAGTTGTGTGTCAGGCAGGGTGACCGTACGTGTATCACACACATGTATACTAGTTATGTGTCAGGCAGGGTGACCGTATGTTTATCCCACACATGTATACTAGTTGTGTGTCAGGCAGGGTGACCGTATGTTTATCACACACATGTATACTAGTTGTGTGTCAGGCAGGGTGACCGTATGTTTATCACACACATGTATACTAGTTGTATGTCGGGCAGGGTGACCGTATGTTTATCACACACATGTATACTAGTTGTATGTCAGGCAGGGTGACCGTATGTTTATCACACACATGTATACTAGTTGTGTGTCAGGCAGGGTGACCGTATGTTTATCACACACATGTATACTAGTTGTGTGTCAGGCAGGGTGATCGTATGTTTATCACACACATGTATACTAGTTGTGTGTCAGGCAGGGTGACCGTACGTTTATCACACACATGTATACTAGTTGTGTGTTAGGCAGGGTGACCGTACGTTTATCACACACATGTATACTAGTTGTGTGTTAGGCAGGGTGACCGTATGTTTATCACACACATGTATACTAGCTGTGTGTTAGGCAGGGGGACCGTATGTTTATCACACACATGTATACTAGTTGTGTGTTAGGCAGGGTGACCGTACGTTTACCCCACATGTGTATACTAGTTGTGTGTCAGGCAGGGTGACCGTACGTTTATCACACACATGTATACTAGTTGTGTGTCAGGCAGGGTGACCGTATGTTTACCCCACACATGTATACTAGTTGTGTGTCAGGCAGGGTGACCGTACGTTTATCACACACATGTATACTAGTTGTGTGTCAGGGTGACCGTACGTTTATCACACACATGTATACTAGTTGTGTGTCAGGGTGACCGTACGTTTACCCCACACATGTATACTAGTTGTGTGTCAGGCAGGGTGACCGTACGTTTATCACACACATGTATACTAGTTGTGTGTCAGGCAGGGTGACCGTACGTTTATCACACACATGTATACTAGTTGTGTGTCAGGGTGACCGTATGTTTATCACACACATGTATACTAGTTGTGTGTCAGGGTGACCGTATGTTTATCACACACATGTATACTAGTTGTGTGTCAGGGTGACCGTATGTTTATCACACACGTGTATACTAGTTGTATGTCAGGCAGGGTTACCGTACGTTTATCACACACATGTATACTAGTTGTTTGTCAGGGTGACCGTATGTTTATCACACACATGTATACTAGTTGTGTATCAGGCAGGGTGACCGTACGTTTACCCCACACATGTATACTAGTTGTGTGTCAGGCAGGGTGACCGTACGTTTATCACACACATGTATACTAGTTGTGTGTCAGGGTGACTGTATGTTTATCACACACATGTATACTAGTTGTGTGTCAGGCAGGGTGACCGTATGTTTACCCCACACATGTATACTAGTTGTGTGTCAGGCAGGGTGACCGTACGTTTATCACACACGTGTATACTAGTTGTGTGTCAGGCAGGGTGACCGTACGTTTATCACACACATGTATACTAGTTGTGGGTCAGGCAGGGTGACCGTACGTTTATCACACACATGTATACTAGTTGTGTGTCAGGCAGGGTGACCGTACGTTTATCCCACACATGTATACTAGTTGTGTGTCAGGCAGGGTGACCGTATGTTTATCACACACATGTATACTAGTTGTGTGTCAGGCAGGGTGACCGTATGTTTATCACACACATGTATGCTAGTTGTGTGTTAGGCAGGGTGACCGTACGTTTACCCCACACATGTATACTAGTTGTGTGTCAGGCAGGGTGACCGTATGTTTATCACACACATGTATACTAGTTGTGTGTCAGGCAGGGTGACCGTATGTTTACCCCACAAATGTATACTAGTTGTGTGTCAGGCAGGGTGACCGTATGTTTACCCCACAAATGTATACTAGTTGTGTGTCAGGCAGGGTGACCGTACGTTTATCACACACATGTATACTAGTTGTGTGTCAGGGTGACCGTATGTTTATCACACACATGTATACTAGTTGTGTGTCAGGCAGGGTGACCGTACGTTTACCCCACACATGTATACTAGTTGTGTGTCAGGCAGGGTGACCGTACGTTTATCACACACATGTATACTAGTTGTGTGTCAGGGTGACTGTATGTTTATCACACACATGTATACTAGTTGTGTGTCAGGCAGGTTGACCGTACGTTTATCACACACATGTATACTAGTTGTGTGTCAGGCAGGGTGACCGTATGTTTACCCCACACATGTATACTAGTTGTGTGTCAGGCAGGGTGACCGTACGTTTATCACACACGTGTATACTAGTTGTGTGTCAGGCAGGGTGACCGTACGTTTATCACACACATGTATACTAGTTGTGTGTCAGGCAGGGTGACCGTATGTTTACCCCACAAATGTATACTAGTTGTGTGTCAGGCAGGGTGACCGTACGTTTACCACACACATGTATACTAGTTGTATGTTAGGCGGGGTGACCGTACGTTTACCACACACATGTATACTAGTTGTGTGTCAGGCAGGGTGACCGTACGTTTATCACACACATGTATACTAGTTGTGTTTCAGGCAGGATGACCGTACGTTCACCACACACATGTATACTGGTTGTGTGTCAGGCAGGGTGACCGTATGTTTATCACACACATGTATACTAGTTGTGTGTCAGGCAGGATGACCGTACGTTCACCACACACATGTATACTGGTTGTGTGTCAGGCAGGGTGACCGTATGTTTATCACACTCATGTATACTAGTTGTGTGTCAGGCAGGGTGACCGTACGTTTACCCCACACGTGTATACTAGTTGTGTGTCAGGCAGGGTGACCGTACGTTTATCCCACACATGTATACTAGTTGTGTGTCAGGCAGGGTGACCATATGTTTACCCCACACGTGTATACTAGTTGTGTGTCAGGGTGACCGTATGTTTATCACACACATGTATACTAGTTGTGTGTCAGGCAGTGTGACCGTATGTTTATCACACACATGTATACTAGTTGTGTGTCAGGCAGGGTGACCGTATGTTTATCACACACATGTATACTAGTTGTGTGTCAGGCAGGATGACCGTACGTTCACCACACACATGTATACTTGTTGTGTGTCAGGCAGGGTGACCGTATGTTTATCACACTCATGTATACTAGTTGTGTGTCAGGCAGGGTGACCGTACGTTTACTCCACACGTGTATACTAGTTGTGTGTCAGGCAGGGTGACCGTACGTTTATCCCACACATGTATACTAGTTGTGTGTCAGGCAGGGTGACCGTATGTTTATCACACACATGTATACTAGTTGTGTGTCAGGCAGGATGACCGTACGTTCACCACACACATGTATACTTGTTGTGTGTCAGGCAGGGTGACCGTATGTTTATCACACTCATGTATACTAGTTGTGTGTCAGGCAGGGTGACCGTACGTTTACTCCACACGTGTATACTAGTTGTGTGTCAGGCAGGGTGACCGTACGTTTATCCCACACATGTATACTAGTTGTGTGTCAGGCAGGGTGACCATATGTTTACCCCACACGTGTATACTAGTTGTGTGTCAGGCAGGGTGACCGTACGTTTACTCCACACGTGTATACTAGTTGTGTGTCAGGCAGGGTGACCGTATGTTTATCACACACATGTATACTAGTTGTGTGTCAGGCAGGGTGACCGTACGTTTATCCCACACATGTATACTAGTTGTGTGTCAGGCAGGGTGACCGTATGTTTACCCCACACATGTATACTAGCTGTGTGTCAGGCAGGGTGACCGTATGTTTACCCCACACATGTATACTAGTTGTGTGTTAGGCAGGGTGACCGTACGTTTATCATACACATGTATACTAGTTGTGTGTTAGGCAGGGTGACCGTACGTTTATCATACACATGTATACTAGTTGTGTGTTAGGCAGGGTGACCGTACGTTTATCACACACATGTATACTAGTTGTGTGTCAGGCAGGGTGACCGTATGTTTACCCCACACATGTATACTAGTTGTGTGTCAGGCAGGGTGACCGTACGTTTATCACACACATGTATACTAGTTGTGTGTCAGGCAGGGTGACCGTATGTTTACCCCACACATGTATACTAGTTGTGTGTCAGGCAGGGTGACCGTACGTTTATCACACACATGTATACTAGTTGTGTGTCAGGCAGGGTGACCGTATGTTTACCCCACACATGTATACTAGTTGTGTGTCAGGCAGGGTGACCGTACGTTTATCACACACATGTATACTAGTTGTGTGTCAGGCAGGGTGACCGTATGTTTACCCCACACATGTATACTAGTTGTGTGTCAGGCAGGGTGACCGTACGTTTATCACACACATGTATACTAGTTGTGTGTCAGGCAGGGTGACCGTATGTTTACCCCACACATGTATACTAGTTGTGTGTCAGGCAGGGTGACCGTACGTTTATCACACACGTGTATACTAGTTGTATGTCAGGCAGGGTTACCGTACGTTTATCACACACATGTATACTAGTTGTTTGTCAGGGTGACCGTATGTTTATCACACACATGTATACTAGTTGTGTATCAGGCAGGGTGACCGTACGTTTACCCCACACATGTATACTAGTTGTGTGTCAGGCAGGGTGACCGTACGTTTATCACACACATGTATACTAGTTGTGTGTCAGGGTGACTGTATGTTTATCACACACATGTATACTAGTTGTGTGTCAGGCAGGGTGACCGTATGTTTACCCCACACATGTATACTAGTTGTGTGTCAGGCAGGGTGACCGTACGTTTATCACACACGTGTATACTAGTTGTGTGTCAGGCAGGGTGACCGTACGTTTATCCCACACATGTATACTAGTTGTGTGTCAGGCAGGGTGACCGTACGTTTATCACACACATGTATACTAGTTGTGTGTTAGGCAGGGTGACCGTATGTTTACCCCACACATGTATACTAGTTGTGTGTCAGGCAGGGTGACCGTACGTTTATCCCACACATGTATACTAGTTGTGTGTCAGGCAGGGTGACCGTATGTTTATCACACACATGTATACTAGTTGTGTGTCAGGCAGGGTGACCGTATGTTTATCACACACATGTATGCTAGTTGTGTGTTAGGCAGGGTGACCGTACGTTTACCCCACACATGTATACTAGTTGTGTGTCAGGCAGGGTGACCGTATGTTTATCACACACATGTATACTAGTTGTGTGTCAGGCAGGGTGACCGTATGTTTACCCCACAAATGTATACTAGTTGTGTGTCAGGCAGGGTGACCGTATGTTTACCCCACAAATGTATACTAGTTGTGTGTCAGGCAGGGTGACCGTACGTTTATCACACACATGTATACTAGTTGTGTGTCAGGGTGACCGTATGTTTATCACACACATGTATACTAGTTGTGTGTCAGGCAGGGTGACCGTACGTTTACCCCACACATGTATACTAGTTGTGTGTCAGGCAGGGTGACCGTACGTTTATCACACACATGTATACTAGTTGTGTGTCAGGGTGACTGTATGTTTATCACACACATGTATACTAGTTGTGTGTCAGGCAGGTTGACCGTACGTTTATCACACACATGTATACTAGTTGTGTGTCAGGCAGGGTGACCGTATGTTTACCCCACACATGTATACTAGTTGTGTGTCAGGCAGGGTGACCGTACGTTTATCACACACGTGTATACTAGTTGTGTGTCAGGCAGGGTGACCGTACGTTTATCACACACATGTATACTAGTTGTGTGTCAGGCAGGGTGACCGTATGTTTACCCCACAAATGTATACTAGTTGTGTGTCAGGCAGGGTGACCGTACGTTTACCACACACATGTATACTAGTTGTATGTTAGGCGGGGTGACCGTACGTTTACCACACACATGTATACTAGTTGTGTGTCAGGCAGGGTGACCGTACGTTTATCACACACATGTATACTAGTTGTGTTTCAGGCAGGATGACCGTACGTTCACCACACACATGTATACTGGTTGTGTGTCAGGCAGGGTGACCGTATGTTTATCACACACATGTATACTAGTTGTGTGTCAGGCAGGATGACCGTACGTTCACCACACACATGTATACTGGTTGTGTGTCAGGCAGGGTGACCGTATGTTTATCACACTCATGTATACTAGTTGTGTGTCAGGCAGGGTGACCGTACGTTTACCCCACACGTGTATACTAGTTGTGTGTCAGGCAGGGTGACCATACGTTTATCCCACACATGTATACTAGTTGTGTGTCAGGCAGGGTGACCATATGTTTACCCCACACGTGTATACTAGTTGTGTGTCAGGGTGACCGTATGTTTATCACACACATGTATACTAGTTGTGTGTCAGGCAGTGTGACCGTATGTTTATCACACACATGTATACTAGTTGTGTGTCAAGCAGGGTGACCGTATGTTTATCACACACATGTATACTAGTTGTGTGTCAGGCAGGATGACCGTACGTTCACCACACACATGTATACTTGTTGTGTGTCAGGCAGGGTGACCGTATGTTTATCACACTCATGTATACTAGTTGTGTGTCAGGCAGGGTGACCGTACGTTTACTCCACACGTGTATACTAGTTGTGTGTCAGGCAGGGTGACCGTACGTTTATCCCACACATGTATACTAGTTGTGTGTCAGGCAGGGTGACCATATGTTTACCCCACACGTGTATACTAGTTGTGTGTCAGGCAGGGTGACCGTACGTTTACTCCACACGTGTATACTAGTTGTGTGTCAGGCAGGGTGACCGTATGTTTATCACACACATGTATACTAGTTGTGTGTCAGGCAGGGTGACCGTACGTTTATCCCACACATGTATACTAGTTGTGTGTCAGGCAGGGTGACCGTATGTTTACCCCACACATGTATACTAGCTGTGTGTCAGGCAGGGTGACCGTATGTTTACCCCACACATGTATACTAGTTGTGTGTTAGGCAGGGTGACCGTACGTTTATCATACACATGTATACTAGTTGTGTGTTAGGCAGGGTGACCGTACGTTTATCATACACATGTATACTAGTTGTGTGTTAGGCAGGGTGACCGTACGTTTATCACACACATGTATACTAGTTGTGTGTCAGGCAGGGTGACCGTATGTTTACCCCACACATGTATACTAGTTGTGTGTCAGGCAGGGTGACCGTACGTTTATCACACACATGTATACTAGTTGTGTGTCAGGCAGGGTGACCGTACGTTTACCACACACATGTATACTAGTTGTATGTTAGGCGGGGTGACCGTACGTTTACCACACACATGTATACTAGTTGTGTGTCAGGCAGGGTGACCGTACGTTTATCACACACATGTATACTAGTTGTGTTTCAGGCAGGATGACCGTACGTTCACCACACACATGTATACTGGTTGTGTGTCAGGCAGGGTGACCGTATGTTTATCACACTCATGTATACTAGTTGTGTGTCAGGCAGGGTGACCGTACGTTTACCCCACACGTGTATACTAGTTGTGTGTCAGGCAGGGTGACCGTACGTTTATCCCACACATGTATACTAGTTGTGTGTCAGGCAGGGTGACCATATGTTTACCCCACACGTGTATACTAGTTGTGTGTCAGGGTGACCGTATGTTTATCACACACATGTATACTAGTTGTGTGTCAGGCAGTGTGACCGTATGTTTATCACACACATGTATACTAGTTGTGTGTCAGGCAGGGTGACCGTATGTTTATCACACACATGTATACTAGTTGTGTGTCAGGCAGGATGACCGTACGTTCACCACACACATGTATACTTGTTGTGTGTCAGGCAGGGTGACCGTATGTTTATCACACTCATGTATACTAGTTGTGTGTCAGGCAGGGTGACCGTACGTTTACTCCACACGTGTATACTAGTTGTGTGTCAGGCAGGGTGACCGTACGTTTATCCCACACATGTATACTAGTTGTGTGTCAGGCAGGGTGACCATATGTTTACCCCACACGTGTATACTAGTTGTGTGTCAGGCAAGGTGACCGTACGTTTACTCCACACGTGTATACTAGTTGTGTGTCAGGCAGGGTGACCGTATGTTTATCACACACATGTATACTAGTTGTGTGTCAGGCAGGGTGACCGTACGTTTATCCCACACATGTATACTAGTTGTGTGTCAGGCAGGGTGACCGTATGTTTACCCCACACATGTATACTAGCTGTGTGTCAGGCAGGGTGACCGTATGTTTACCCCACACATGTATACTAGTTGTGTGTTAGGCATGGTGACCGTACGTTTATCATACACATGTATACTAGTTGTGTGTTAGGCAGGGTGACCGTACGTTTATCATACACATGTATACTAGTTGTGTGTTAGGCAGGGTGACCGTACGTTTATCACACACATGTATACTAGTTGTGTGTCAGGCAGGGTGACCGTATGTTTACCCCACACATGTATACTAGTTGTGTGTCAGGCAGGGTGACCGTACGTTTATCACACACATGTATACTAGTTGTGTGTTAGGCAGGGTGACCGTACGTTTACCCCACACATGTATGCTAGTTGTGTGTTAGGCAGGGTGACCATATGTTTACCCCACACATGTATACTAGCTGTGTGTCAGGCAGGGTGACCGTATGTTTATCACACACATGTATACTAGTTGTGTGCCAGGCAGGGTGACCGTATGTTTATCACACACATGTATACTAGTTGTGTGTCAGGCAGGGTGACCGTACGTTTACCCCACACATGTATACTAGCTGTGTGTCAGGCAGGGTGACCGTATGTTTATCACACACATGTATACTAGTTGTGTGTCAGGCAGGGTGACCGTACGTTTACCCCACACATGTATACTAGCTGTGTGTCAGGCAGGGTGACCGTATGTTTATCACACACATGTATACTAGTTGTGTGTCAGGCAGGGTGACCGTATGTTTATCACACACATGTATACTAGTTGTGTGTTATGCAGGGTGACCATATGTTTATCACACACATGTATATCAACAAGATGCTATCAGTCCCTAAGATTATAAAACAGTTTCAGGCTTTTTGATTGGTTGAAGCTGAGTACAAATCTACTAACACAGCCAATCAAATCGCTTGAGATTTGAAAGAGTGTTATATCTGCGCTCTCTGTATGTACTCTCCGATATGACATCGATATATAACATGTAGTGGCTGCTGATTGCCATCTGGTTATCTTGTTGCAATTGAGAATCTTGTCGAGTGTTCACATATTGTGAGTATATGACACCATATAAGTTTCAATTCCAGCTCGTGTTTGACATTCAGCTTCATTGTCCATGGCAACGTCGTCAAAGGTGTAAATTGTTTACGATATAACAGTCATCACTCCAACACCTGCAAAACACCACCTGCCCAATCCTTATCAGCTTATTGTCTATTATGATATAATAAATTATTATAATGCTGCATAACAGTCCCTACCCCCCACGACAGTCCCTCCCCCCATGCCCCCAATCTATTATTCATATCAACATGCTATGTTGGTGGTTCCCCCATGGTGCCTACCTGCCTGCTGATCACATGATAGATGTAGTAGCCCCCAGTATCTTAACTCAACCACATGTATCTGAAAAGTCCCTATTTGACAGCTCCCTATCCGGCCCTAAGCAATCTTTCCATTCTTTGCTTCTAATAGTGCTTTGAGGGGCTTCCGTGGCCGATCCCCCGTCTGACCCTAATAAAATTAACAGTCTTTCAGATGGGACGTTAAACTGAGATTATACAAATTTATTTTAGCTTGATTGCGAAACAAGTTCTTACAACTTATATTAATCACTCTCGAGACCTCATTCCTGATGGAATCCATCGCCACGAGGGAGAGAGAAGAGGCAACGTGGAATTTAAATGCCTTGCCTAAGGGCACAATCGTAACGGCTCCAGCGGGGATCGAACTGCTTATGGCGATATATTTTTGTATTGAAAACTAAGCATAATTATTGTGTATTACTTTGACCTCACATTTCTACTCGTAGGCGATATGAGAGATTTTAAACAACAGGAATTTTCTGAAAAAGTTAACGAATATGTTGTGGCTATTGATCCGTCACTTGAAACAACCCACTTGAAACAACCGTATGAAGAGAACTTTGGTTTGGAGATCTCGCTGGCCTTGAATTGATTGTTGTTTCACGATAATTTTATATACTTGGTCTATAGATTGCGGACCTCATGTGATGTTCGTTATAAGCTGCCCTCTTATAGCAGAACATGTTTGTTTTACCAGACCAATCAAAGAAAGAAGAAAGATTCTGCAGAAAGAGATGATTGAGATTCCAAACCGGATCCTGTTCTCAGAGATGAAGCGTATCACAGTAAGTTATATAGAGATTGCAAACCGGACCCTGTTCTCAGAGATGAAGCGTATCACAGTACCAGTAAGTTATATAGAGATTGCAAACCGGATCCTGTTCTCAGAGATGAAGCGTATCACAGTACCAGTAAGTTATATAGAGATTGCAAACCGGATCCTGTTCTCAGAGATGAAGCGTATCACAGTAAGTTATATAGAGATTGCAAACCGGACCCTGTTCTCTGAGATGAAGCGTATCACAGTAAGTTATATAGAGATTGCAAACCGGATCCTGTTCTCTGAGATGAAGCGTATCACAGTAAATTAAATAGGGGTTCCAAACTGGACCCTGTTCTCGGGATGATGCATATCACAGTAAGTAATATATGGGTTTTAAACCAGACCCTGTTCTCCCTCTTTTCACAAATAAATATTGCCTTGCTGCCTGTTTGATCAATCACTGTAAATTTTCTAGGGACTAACCCCAAAATACACTGTCCCGCACCTCATCGCAGTTGAATTTTCTTACCCACTCTGCCCCTTCTCTGACCCACCCTGCCCCTTCTCTGACCCACCCTGCCCCTTCTCTGACCCACCCTGCCCCTTCTCTGACCCACCCTGCCCCTTCTTTGACCCACCCTGCCCCTTCTCTGACCAACCCTGCCTCTTCACTGACCCACCCTGCCCTTTTTTCCACTCTAGAATAAACCCTAATTGATCTAGTCCAACAGATGTCCCTGTAATATGTTTACTTTATAGGAAGAAGATGACCTGACGGATATGATGACCAGAGTTTTCCAGGAAGGATTGGAGGGTCTTGTTCTTAAAGACGTCAATGTAAGTATACAGGGATCATTCTAGAGGGAGATGTGGGCGAAAATTCTCATATTTCTCACCTGGTATACACACATACTATATAATACACTCGGCCATATTCCTATTTGCTTCTGGAACTCAATTTTAGAGATTTTAACACTCATAACAGTGATCGCAAGAAAACCTTTTCAAAATATAACTACATTGTATTAGACAAGAATTTGATGTGCATGGCTATAGAGCACCGTCCTCGGCTATAGAGTACCGTCCTTGGCTATAGAGTACCGTCCTTGGCTATAGAGCACCATCCTTGGCTATAGAGCACCGTCCTTGGCTATAGAGCACCATCCTTGGCTATAGAGCACCGTCCTTGGCTATAGAGCACCGTCCTGGGCTATAGAGCACCGTCCTGGGCTATAGAGCACCGTCCTCGGCTATAGAGCACCGTCCTCGGCTATAGAGCACCATCCTCGGCTATAGAGCACCGTCCTCGGCTATAGAGCACCGTCCTCGGCTATAGAGTCTCCTCTGGTTCTTTTCATGCACGGTGTAAAGCACCAACACGAGACCTCGGTTTAACGTCCCATCTGAAAGACTGTTAATTTTATTAGTGTCGGACTGGGGATTGAACCTGTGATCTCTGGATTATGGTTTTCCCATCCAGTTATATGTGACAGGTATATACTAGTATGCAACTCTTGCCATTTTGGCTTTCCCATCCAGTTATATGATTGTGATTATAATATATATGATGGTACAGGCTGTAAATCATGTTGTCATAACTTGTAGCCCAACCCATTTGCTCCCCCCCCCCCCAGATTAATCATATACAGTCAAACTTGTATTAGTGGTCACCTGTATTAAGCAGCCAACCTGCATTAAGCAGCCAGTATTCAGATTCCCAATATGTTACTTTGTTATACATTTAGCCTCTATTAAGCAGCCACCTGTGCTAAACAGCCACTTTCTGTGATTCCCTTGACTGGCTGCTTAAGACAGGTTTAACTGTATAGCAATAACAATTAACCATAATATAATTTCATATTGTTTTTCTACATATTTCATTGTGTGTATAATTGAAAAAAAATGCAATAAAATATTATTAAAAATATATATGATTGTGTTTATGTTTACATATACAATAAAATATGATTAAACTAAATTATATGTGACAGGCAACTTTCATGATTGCAGAGTATATATGAGCCGGGTAAGCGGCACTGGCTGAAGATCAAGAAAGATTATTTAAATGAGGGACAGATGGCAGACTCCGCAGATTTAGTGGTACTCGGGGCATTTTTTGGTACAGGAAACAAAGGTAACGTGTACAGACAAGTGTTACATATACATGTTTGTGGTTACGCCCGCCCCAAGGAGTATATCAACAAAGTATATAACAAACATGGTCCAGGGTTCATTTTAGAGGGCGACTAGGGCGAAATAGTCGCCCTAGGGACCCTGGCCTCGCCCTCTGGGGATGGGGGCACTACTCCCTAAGAAAATTGATTGTTTTTTACAATTTTCATTTTACAAATTTTTGCATTCCTTCTATTGAAATATTGTATTTAATGGTCATACTGTGCATTTTAACGCTATTTTAGTGACATTTATTAAAGAACACCATTTAACCCATTCAACACCAAGTAACTGACATGGACTGGTCCATGATATTGTTAGACCAATAAATGAATCAGAAGATTACATTTGGACCAGTTCATTTATCAAAATGGGTAATTTTGTCTAAAAAATAGTAATATTACTGGCAAAAAGTGCAGATCCTGATCTGGATCTACACTTTTTGTAAGCCTATTTAGAGGTCTGTGGTGTTGAAAGGGTTAAGGATGCAATCGCAATGGCTGGAGAGACGCCATTTGACCAGTAGGAAGTGAAATTCATTTTCGTTTATATTCATAGTACATTGCAAACATTTTCAATCTTCTCTGGGAATATTTTTGTTGTTTTACGTTTATTTATCGTCGTTACCGGTTGCCCATATGAGCGATGCACCGGTTGCCCATATGAGCGACGCCTCCTGAAGAGATTAGTCATTTTAGATTTTTGGAGGATAGTGCAATGATACAGACAGAGACCCATTCCAGAGTCTCCTATGGCCTGGAGGTTATAAAACTTTTCTCAAACTCATCTAATCACATTTCTTGAGCTTGAGATCTGAGAAGTTTTATAACCTCGGGGCCTGGTTCTTTTACATGCACGGTGTAAAGCACCAACACGAGACCTCGATTCAAAAATCTAAAATGATTAATCTCTTCCGGAGGCGTCGCTCATATGGACACCCGGTAGCGGCGATAAATAAACGTAAAACACACACACACATAATGGTGTGGAACGACTTGAACTAAAACCCTGTGTTTGTGAAGCATGAAGTGAAGTTTGGGAGCGGAAACATTGTTAATACATAAATATGTGGAAGTTATGATAGCTCAGTGGTAGAATGTTCGTTTCAGGTGCAAAAGGCCTGTTCACGCCCAGCTGTAGCCGTTATGATTGTGCCCTTAGGCAAGACATTTAAATTCCACGTTGCCTCTTCTCACTCCCTCGTGGCGATGGATTCCAAGAGTGATTAATATAAGTTGAAAGAACTTGTTTCACAATCGAGCTAAAATAAATTTGTATAAACCAATATCATTTGATTTGTATTGAGCATGATAGATTAACAATTGTTAATTGAGTTAACTCGAGGCGATGATTTCAATCAGGAATGAGGTCTCGAGAGTGATTACTAAGAACTTGTTTTGCAATCAAGCTAAAATAATTTTGCATAAACTAATACATAAATTTGACATTTGTGACGAACAGCTTAAACTAATACAATGATTACATTGTTACATATAGGCGGAATGATGTCCGTGTTTTTAATGGGCTCCTACGACCCAAAAAGTGACACCTGGTGTACTGTGACCAAAGTCGGCAACGGATTCGACGATTCCACGTTGGACAAACTACAGAAGGAACTGAAAATGGTGAAAATCAGCAAGAATTATGGCAAGGTTCCAGACTGGCTCACCGTTAGAAAGAATATGGTGCCAGACTTTGTATCTGCGGACCCAAAAGTGGCACCAGTCTGGGAAATTACTGGAGCCGAGTTCAGTAAATCTGAGGTATGAGATTGTACGTATTGTTTAAAAAAACATTTTGACACACCTGCTGGCTATATATGGTTATGAAGTATGTGATGTGGTACTGTGGTCACCAAACCAGACAGGAGGGTTTTTCTTCGCGTGATCATGCCTCCCGCCCCATACACATGAAGGACCATATATAGATATACTTCATCCTTGGCAACTAGAGAAAGGTCTGTAGTTCGAGTCCCGCTGGAGCCGTTATGATTGTGCCCTTAGGCAAGGCGTTTAAATTCCACGTTGCCTCTTCTCTTTCCCTCGTGGCGATGGATTCCATCAGGAATGAGGTCTCGAGAGTGATTAATATAAGTTATAAGAACTTGTTTTGCAATCGAACTAAAATAAATTTGTATAAACTAGTGATTAATATAAGTTGTGAAACCTTGTTTCGCAATCGTTGTAAAAATAAATATTTTTTATACTTTTCACAGATCATTTTGATGAGAATGTCATGCCAAATTCCATTATTACAGGTGAAATAATTCACAAATAACATTTTATTTTGTCAAATATTCAAAATCAAAGATGGTGGCATTTCAAAAATAATAAACATGATATGACTTGTATCACAGTAAGTTATATAGGGATATGACTTGTATACCACTGTAGCCTATCATTACTGATGGTCACAGGTTCGAGCCCCACTCAGGCTGTGTCTCATTTATATGAAAAAGGTGGCAGTGTCTTACGGAGTTAATGCACCGAGTACTGGTTGACTGACCGCTGGAGCCTGCTCAGGAAATGTGTTGTTAGGTAAACTGCCCGTCGGCGATATAGCCCAAAATGGTGCTGACGGAAGCGTAAAACTCGAACAAATAAACATATATAGTACTGTTATTTTGTAGGGCCACACAGCTGATGGTATATCAATCCGATTTCCTCGTGTCACAAAAGTTCGAGATGACAAGTCATGGAAAGAGGCCACCGATCTACCCCGACTTAAGGTACATATACTATGAGCATGATGCTAGTCAATTTACTGTACACCACTTGGAGATTGTGACGTCTCTATTTCTCCGGATTTGCATATTAATTTGCATATTTTCATGGCTCAAGCTAGACTCAAAATTTTGGGAGAAATCACTTCTCCCTCCAGATGATTTAGGGAGAAGTGAGAAAATTTAGGGAGAAGTGGGGAGACTTGAACGACTGCAAATAGTGAAACCATATTTAGTCGAGGTTTGCAGGATATACATTGTAGGAACTATTGTATGTAGAAAAGCTGCGGGGCATTCACTAGACTTTTGAAAGTGAAAGAGTCAATGACCCTTGAGGTCAAATCTCAAGAGTGTCAATCTGTAATTTTCAATATGCATGCTGGTAACTTTCCGTACAGGTAACTTTTTCCTGACCATATAATTACCTCTAGGCCAATGTGTGTCTTTGGTGCAACCAGACCTAATTTTTTATATTTCGAAGAATATGGAGTCTGTTCGCCACTACTAGAGCACAACATCCCGATACCTTCATGATTGGTAACAAAAATTTAACGACTGCATATATTTCCTAGCTTACAGTATCCCACTCTTTGCCGTATACACACATTTAGAAGTAAATTAGACATCGTAAATCATTTTTACATAAAATATAATCTATTGGAATATAATCTATTTCTCATAAAATATCACAGGTACTGATAGCAACTATTTCTAGGCGCCTTACAATCTCCAAGCCAGTCTCATCTCAAACGATAAATTAGACTTTATCTGCCAAGGGAGATAATAGAAAATTAGAAATGTCTCGAACTATAAATTAGACTTTATCTGCCAAGGGAGATAATAGAAAATTAGAAATGTCTCGAACGATAAATTAGACTTTATCTGCCAAGGGAGATAATAGAAAATTAGAAATGTCTCGAACGATAAATTAGACTTTATCTGCCAAGGGAGATAATAGAAAATTAGAAATGTCTCGAACTATAAATTAGACTTTATCTGCCAAGGGAGATAATAGAAAAT
The DNA here is from genome assembly GCA_014843695.1 of Archivesica marissinica. Taxonomy (NCBI): domain Eukaryota; kingdom Metazoa; phylum Mollusca; class Bivalvia; order Venerida; family Vesicomyidae; genus Archivesica; species Archivesica marissinica. Next base: position 59,259,928 of record CM026401.1, read on the forward strand.
TAGAAATGTCTCGAACGATAAATTAGACTTTATCTGCCAAGGGAGATAATAGAAAATTAGAAATGTCTCGAACGATAAATTAGACTTTATCTGCCAAGGGAGATAATAGAAAATTAGAAATGTCTCAAACGATACGGACGTTTCTCAATGTTTAATCAAGTTTTTGGTTTTAAAAATTTATTCTACTATATACTTTCACAAAACAATACATGTACACGAAATCAAAGAAGTAAGTATATAGGAAAGGATTATGTTAGTTTTACGTTAATTTATCGTCGCTACCGGCTGCCCATATGAGCGACGCCTCCTAAAGAGATTAGTTATTTTAGATTTTGGAGGATAGTGCAATGATACAGACAGAGACCAATTCCAGAATCTCCTCTGGTTCTTTTACGTGCACGGTGTAAAGCACCGACACGAGACCTCGGTTTAACGTCCCATCTGCAAGACTGTTAATTTTATTAGGGTCAGACGGCGGATCGAACCTGCGATCCCTGGATTACCAGTCTAGCGTGTTACCACTGGACTAAAGATCCGTCTGTGGAAAGGATAAAAACGGAAGCAGAGCTTATATTGTTTATAGTTTCTCTCCTTGCAGTTCAAAATACACAGTACTATATTGGACGGTGTGGAACTAATACATGTATACCAAGTGTATATATTGCTTAGAAATGACAGAAATGAAAAACGGAGTTATTGTCTTCAAGAATCAAAACAATAGACGACGTGATCTTACCCTGTAAAATTATAGTTTAGCCAAAAAACAAATAATAATAAATATATTTTCCAGGGTTCATTCTAGGTCAGAATTTTTGGGAGAAGTGAGAAAGCGCGTGATCGCTTCCTTAAATGGTGTTCTTTAATATACTTCTGCAAAATAGGGTTAAAATGCACAGTACAACCATTAAATACAACGTTTGAATAGAAGGAGTGCTTTATAGTGGGCCAGTGTATCATCTTACTAGACAAAATTTTGTTTGAAAATCGTAAAAACCAAAAAATATTTACTTTTTTTAGGAAGAAGAGGGCGAAGTCAGGGTCCCTAGGGCGACTATTTCGCCCACATCACCCTCTAGAATGATCCCTGATTTTCCAAGAAATATTGATGTGCCAGTAAAATCTAAAAACCGGTATAATGTATTGTTTTAAAGCATTGACATCCTTGGATTATTTCTATGCACCAACAAGAACTCCACCCACACCCTATCAGTGACGGTGAACTTGAATGTTTGCAAAGATTTGTATGGCTTAAATAATAGCAATTCTCTCCATTTATCTGGCAGGAATTGTTCAAGAAGTCGAAGGACACGTCTGATATTGTTATTCCGGGAACAAAGAAGTGGAAACAAGCAGGGCCAAAATCTACGCCGAAGAAATCGAAATCCTCCAGCAGCAGCGATACTGAAGATGGTGATGGTGGTAAGATTAGGACATGTATGCCCCCCCACCCCACCCACCATCGTGGCTGAATCTAGTACGCTATGGAAAACAGTCCCCATTAGAAGCATTGTTGAATTATCCACACCCACTGATCTATTTAAATCTGTATAACATTTATTACAGAGTTATTTTGCATTCCTCATTGTTACTTCGACAAGAGTGCGACATTTGACGAAAGCTGTAACGTCTTGCGACTGAGTTCCATTCTGTCTTGAAAAAGTCAAAATGGCAACGTTTCAAACCTGGCATGATTGGCTCACTGTTTTGACAAGCTAGTCCACCTCTGTGGTCGAGTGGTTAAGGTCGCTAACTTGTATACCGCTGTAACCTATCATCACTGATGGTCACGGGTTCGAGCCACGCTCAGGCCGTGTCTCATTTATATGAAAAAGTTGGCAGTTTCTTACAGAGGTTGGTGCACCACCGTCATGAAATCAGATACTTTGTTTTCTTTTGAAACCGACGGAATATTCGAATACCCTAATCGCTATTCATTGCCATCCCGTTGCCATAGCGACGATAAATAAACGTAAAACACACAGATACTGGAAATCTGAAATAAATTTAAGCATGTTATCATCATATATATATATGAATTACATATTTGTTAGGTGCTATGTTTATATTGTTGACATGTGATAATTATGTTTGTGTGTTATGAAAAGAACAAAATTAATTATTTAAAAAAGCAACTTGTTTTGCAGAGAACAATAATTCCACGTCAACAAAATCCAAATCGTCATCGTTAACCTCCACACCCAGCAAATCCTCGGCAAGCCCGGCAAAGGGTGGTAGCCTTATGAAATACCTCTCACCAAAGAAGGAACACAGTTCTCCATCTAAACCAACCAAGCGACCCAGTGAAAATGGTGATGAATCAAGCCCAGCCAAAAAGGTATGCGGAATTTCAGATCTGTAGGCAGGTTTTTTTGTGATGGATGTTTTTTCAAATAGTCGTCCCCGCCACTTCGGTTAGGGATTTTGTTTCTGCATCTGCCCGGATCCAATTCCCTTTTTCTTCTCGTGCTCCAATTTGATTGTTCATGTTCTTGAACTTTCTTCAAATATTCCTTTAAATATTAACCATTTTCTTTTTTACATCCAAAACTATTGACTCACTAATACAATAAGTTCTGAAATTCTTAGCATATACCTAGAAGAGATTTCATGTATTTTCATTGTTATATTATATATTATTCTCCTGTCTATTGTATATCAATCAATTGATAGGGAGAAGAACTATATACGTTTTCTTTCGTTCTAATCCCTTTCAGTCTACCGCTGTTAAATTATATGTAAAATGTTCATTTCTTGATTACATGTACAAATACTGAAATAAATAATGTTTAAACTAATTCTCTGTAACCAACACATGGAATTTTATGAAACTTAATATGAAGATAAATTTATTATATGTGCATATGTGAGATAAATGGGTTTATGACAAAGAATCGCTAGGTATCAGTATTTCAATAAACGAGAACCTTCCAGTCTGATACAAGGCGGTTTATTCAGTCAGCAGGAAACGCGGCATTTAGCCATGAGCGTACTATTTTTAGAATCGGCCTCACCTTGGATTTCGAGTAAAATATATAAGCATGGCTTGGTTTAATTATGTCTATGTTTATTTGGGTACAAATTGCATTGGTTTATATTGCATATTGTTATATGTAAGTTGGCAGTTTCTTACGGAGGTTGGTGCACCCAAGTACCGGTTAACCGCTGGAGCCTGCCCAGGAAAGGTGTTATTAGGTAAACTGCCCATCGGCGATATAGCCCAAAATGGTGCTGATGCAGGCGTAAAACCCGAAATATAACATAGCATAATATTGTTATATGTAAACTGTTTTACATATATTTATTTTCTGCTTTCAAATCAAACGAGTTATTGCGCTTAAATTGATTAAAACTCCACATTCTCAAATAGATAGAGAGAGGCAAATGAAAATGGGCTTAAATGTTTGTCGAAATAGTCGAGTACAGAATACATTGAGAAAGACAATATATCTAACATAGTTATTATCGTTATGGTGTTTGGCATGCGTGTACAGGCACCTTTATCAGTTGAAAGTTGAAATGGATTAAACGGCATTAGCTTCGTTTATTTAACCCTTTCCCCCCTTAGAAGCGCCCCTCGACGCCAATGCCTATTGACATAGATCGACACATTAGTAGTCAAACAAGCTATAATAAAGATCAGAACAACATAGTGTATACAACACTTAATAATTCCTAGTAACTTCCAGTTCACAGCTTATCCATTGCATACAATTGGTAAATTACAGACAAATGTATGAAATAAAACAATATCTCTATGGGGGGAAAGGGTTAAGCATTCTTCCTGGTCAAAGTTTCAAAGAAAGATCTTATCATATACTGGTAATTATACACATTGCAAATCCATTATTTACCAGTGGATGTCCTGATAGCGCAGTGGTAGCACGTTCGCTTCAGGTGCGAAAGGCCCGGAGTTCGAGCCTCACTTGAGCCATTATGATTGTACCCTTAGGCAAGGCATTTAAATTCCACGTTGCCTCTTCTCTCTCCCTCGTGGAGATGGATTCCATCAGGAATGAGGTCTCGAGAGTGATTAATATAAGTTGTAAGAACTTGTTCGAGCTGAAATAAATTTGTAGCAACCAAAGGATGTCACTAAACATGCTAAAGAAATCCAACCAAAGACATTTTTAAATTCATTTGAAAAATTAATAATCTCAGGGTTCCCTCTGTCTGAATGTTTCTGTCGCCAATCGAAAAACACTGGAGCCAATTTAAAATACTTGGAGCCAAGTAAGAGCCATATAATTCACAAATAAATAGTTGAAACCATGTATTTGACAAAACATGTGCCAAAAAAAAATTACACCAAATATGTTTGCCAATTCATAAAATGTAGCGCCAATATTTGTTTTTTGGCGACCGACTGCGGGAACCCTGAAATGATCTTATCTAGACTAGGAGTCGTGTTTTCGGTTGGTTCTCTCCATAACTCCTTAAATTTAATAAAGCATAATCGCAAAGGAGCTAATGTGGTAATTGTAAGTTTTATTTCACGTCAATAGTTGTAGCAACATTGGTTAAATTACGTCCCCCCCCCCATTGTTAGCTATTAGTGTTATTCTAAAACAAATTAATATCATCTTAATACCTTTGCACTAGGTATTTGTTGTCTACCCACTAGTGATCGGTATCTTCCCGCAGGTTGTCGCTGCAAAGTGAGGTAATTACATTTGAACCTTTTTCTTCCAGTCCAAGCCCGAGTGTCAATACGGAGCCGACTGTTACCAGAAGAAGCCTGACCACCTCGCTAAATTTTACCATCCACCTAAAGTACAGCAGGCATCAAATGGGGTATGCATGTTCCGACCACCTCGCTATATTTGACATATTTAAAACATGCCTAAGAAAGTAGTATTTGGGGATGTGGTCCGCCTCCGTGGTCGAGTGGTTACGGTCGCTGACTTGTATACCACTGTAACCTATCATCACTGATGGTCACGGTTTTGAGCCCCGCTCAGGCCGTGTCTCATTTATATGAAAAAGTTGGCAGTTTCTTACGGAGGTTGGTGCACCTAAGTACTGGTTAACCGCTGGAGCCTGCCCAGGAAAGGTGTTGTTAGGTAAACTGCCCACTGGCGATATAGCCTAAAATGGTGCTGATGCAGGCATAAAACCCGAAAAAATTTGGGGATGTGGTCTGTATAACACTATAATTGGTATTTGTGGAGTTGCCATACTTGTGCATTGGTAGTATTTTATAAATTTAAACAAACTAGGGTTAATATACACAATGTGCCCATTAAATAAAACATTGGAATAGAAGGAGTGCTTAACAATGGCCGTATGTGGGTGGTTGTCCGATTAGCACAGCGGTTAGCACGCTCGCTTCTCCCGGGTTCAATCCTAGGACCGGGAAGTATGCAAGATGGTACGGTGGTCGCTAGATCGGACAGGTGGGTTTTCTCCGGGTACTCCGGTTTCCTCCCACACGAATTACCATATATACACCTTCATCTGTGCCAACGAGAGTGATTAATATAAGTTGTTAAAACTTGCTTCGCAATCGTTGTAAAATAAATCAAGTTTAAACTTAAACAATAGCCAGTGTATCTTACTGGACATGATTTTGTATGAAAATTGTAGATGTGGGTCCACATGGAGCGAATTCAGGGTCCCTAGGGCGACTATTTCGCCCATGTCGCCCGCTACAATGAATCCTGAATTACCTGTGTTTATTAGCTTTTTGTTTGTAGCTGATTGGTGTACGTATAATGACTGTATTTATTATCTTGTTGTTTGTAGCTGATTGGTGTATGTATAATGACTGTATTTATTATCTTGTTGTTTGTAGCTGATTGGTGTACGTATAATGACTGTATTTATTATCTTGTTGTTTGTAGCTGATTGGTGTACGTATAATGACTGTATTTATTGTCTTGTTGTTTGTAGCTGATTGGTGTACGTATAATGACTATTTATTATCTTGTTGTTTGTAGCTGATTGGTGTACGTATAATGACTGTATTTATTGGCCTGTTTTTGTTTATCGTTGCAGGTCTTACCGAATATATTCACGGGGGCCAAGATCTTCATACCGAAAGATTGCAAAGATTATAAAGTCTTGAGAAGATACATCATAGCGTATCCTTCTGCTTGCATAACTCTATATATAGATAGTCTATGCATATTGTAGCTTGATTGCGAAAGATAGATTACTAGTCTATGCATATTGTAGCTTGATTGCGAAAGATAGATTACTAGTCTATGCATATTGTAGCTTGATTGCGAAAGATAGATTACTAGTCTATGCATATTGTAGCGTGATTGTGAAAGATAGATTACTAGTCTATGCATATTGGTGCTTGATTGCGAAAGATAGATTACTAGTCTATGCATATTGGTGCTTGATTGTGAAAGATAGATTACTAGTCTATGCATATTGTAGCGTGATTGTGAAAGATAGATTACTAGTCTATGCATATTGGTGCTTGATTGTGAAAGATAGATTACTAGTCTATGCATATTGTAGCTAAATAAGAGATTGGCCAGAATGGTTGCATAGATTATGCAAATTTATTTTCGCGAACAAATATTCTAACGGCTCTAGATTAATCCCTCTTGTGACCTTTTTCCTGATGATGGAATCCAGCGCCATGAGGAGGAGAGAGAAGCTAGCACTTGTAACCACCTTGGTTGCATGGCAGCCGCTGTGCCCAATACATATCCAAGAGGGGGACACAGTAGATTACACCACAAGATTGGGTTATATGAACCACATTGTAGTGAATTGAACAGTTTACCTTAACTTTATATAAGTTTTGATGGAGAGATTGTTCCTGAGTTTAGTAAAGCTACTGCAACACACGTGGTCACGCCCACGGGTTATACTGTAAGTTTTGATGGATTGTTCGTGAGTTTAGTAAAGTTCCAGCAACACACGTGGTCACTCCCACGGGTTATACTGTAAGTTTTGATGGATTGTTCGTGAGTTTAGTAAAGCTACTGCAACACACGTGGTCACGCCCACGGGTTATACTGTAAGTTTTGATGGATTGTTCGTGAGTTTAGTAAAGCTACTGCAACACACGTGGTCACGCCCACGGGTTATACTGTAAGTTTTGATGGATTGTTCGTGAGTTTAGTAAAGCTACTGCAACACACGTGGTCACGCCCACGGATAATACTGTAAGTTTTGATGCATGGATTGTTTATTGTGCATTACATCAATTACACAAGTTTAATATCAACGATCAGGAAAGGTGTTGTTGCTACGGAGGTTGGTGCACCCAAGTACCGGTTAACCGCTGGAGCCTGCCCAGGAAAGGTGTTGTTAGGTAAACTGCCCGCCGGCGATATAGCCCAAAATGGTGCTGATGCAGGTGTAAAACCCGAAATAAATATAAATAAATTAATATCAACGCAATACTGTTAACGTAATCAAAATATAGTAACTAATTATTTGTCTTAATTGTTGCAGGGTGCGACGGTGAAATGTAAAGGTGTTTGTGTGAAGGAAAGCTGGTTATGGAAATGTATTAAGACCAAATCTCTACAGCCGACAGAGAGCTTCCTTGTTGCTTCCTGAATGTTCTCACAATGTGCATTTCCCTGAAGAACTTAGTTTATACAAATTTATTTTAGCTCGATTGCGAAACAAGTTCTTTCAACTTATATTAATCGCTCTCGAGACCTCATTCCTGATGGAATCCATCGCCACGAGGGAGAGAAGAGGCATCGTGGCATTTAAATGCCTTGCCTAAGGGCACAATCGTAACGGTTCCAGTGAGACTCGAACTCCGGACCTTTCGCACCTGAAGCGAACGCGCATCCACTGCGCTATCACGACTTCCACGGAGAACTGTAGAAGAAAACATGTCATCGTGAAAATACTTCTGAATTGGAGCTTATGTTATTTACTTTTAGCTTACGTGATTGTAGAGTTTTTTTATTGTGTCTTGTTTGCAAATTCATATCAAATGAAAATTTTCATTGTAATGAAAGTCGAGCATTGAAAAATCTTCTGACTTGCAAATTAATACTGGCCATATCATTTGGAAATAAATGAATTCTGAACAAACAAAAGAGAAGATTCTTCCAGCATTCATTCTAGACGTAAGCATGAATACATTCCTTGTAAGTATCACAGAAGTTGTTAGTGATCTGTTTAACTGTTATAGTTGTCAGTGATTAAGCCTGACATGTGAACCTCATGTGGACATTTCATATACATGTAATCCATTTCTAGAACCAAAGGTGGACACCTCATTCCCATACATGTGAACTATTTCTAGAACCAAAGGCGAGACACCTTATATACGTGTGAACCTCTTCTAGAGCCCAAGATAGACACCTCATATACATGTAAACCATTTCTAGAACACAAGGTGGACACCTCATATACATGTAAACCATTTCTAGAACACACAGTGGACACCTCATATACATGTAAACCATTTCTAGAACACACAGTGGACATCTCATATACATGTAAACCATTTCTAGAACACAAGGTGGACACCTCATATACATGTAAACCATTTCTAGAACACAAGGTGGACACCTCATATACATGTAAACCATTTCTAGAACACAAGGTGGACACCTCATATACATGTAAACCATTTCTAGAACACAAGGTGGACACCTCATATACATGTAAACCATTTCTAGAACACAAGGTGGACACCTCATATAAATGTAAACCATTTCTAGAACCAAAGGTGGACACCTCATACATGTAAACCATTTCTAGAACCAAAGGTGGACACCTCATATACATGTAAACCATTTCTAGAACCAAAGGTGGACACCTCATACATGTAAACCATTTCTAGAACCAAAGGTGGACACCTCATATACATGTAAACCATTTCCAGAACCAAAGGTGGACACCTCATATACTTGTAAACCATTTCCAGAACCAAAGGTGGACACTTCATATACATGTAAACCATTTCCAGAACCAAAGGTGGACACCTCATATACTTGTAAACCATTTCCAGAACCAAAGGTGGACACCTCATATACTTGTAAACCATTTCTAGAACCAAAGGTGGACACCTCATATACATGTAAACCATTTCCAGAACCAAAGGTGGACACCTCATATACGTGTGAACCATTTCTAGAACACACGGTGGACATCTCATATACATGTAAACCATTTCTAGAACACACAGTGGACATCTCATATACATGTAAACCATTTCTAGAACACACGGTGGACATCTCATATACATGTAAACCATTTCTAGAACACACGGTGGACATCTCATATACATGTAAACCATTTCTAGAACACACGGTGGACATCTCATATACATGTAAACCATTTCCAGAACCAAAGGTGGACACTTCATATACATGTAAACCATTTCTAGAACCAAAGGTGGACACTTCATATACATGTAAACCATTTCCAGAACCAAAGGTGGACACTTCATATACATGTAAACCATTTCTAGAACCAAAGGTGGACATCTCATATACATGTAAACCATTTCTAGAACACACGGTGGACATCTCATATACATGTAAACCATTTCTAGAACCAAAGGTGGACACCTCATATACATGTAAACCATTTCTAGAACACACAGTGGACACCTCATATACATGTAAACCATTTCTAGAACCAAAGGTGGACACCTCATATACATGTAAACCATTTCTAGAACACACAGTGGACACCTCATATACATGTAAACCATTTCCAGAACCCAAGGTGGACATCTCATACATGTAAACCATTTCTAGAACACACGGTGGACATCTCATATACATGTAAACCATTTCTAGAACCAAAGGTGGACACCTCATATACATGTAAACCATTTCCAGAACCAAAGATGGACACCTCATATATGTGTAAACCATTTCCAGAACCAAAGGTGGACACTAGTGTCATAGATTGAAGGGGACACCTCTTATTATTCCAAAGCAGCCATTTGAAAATATGTATATAGAAAAGTAGAGCTTTGAAGTGGGGGAATTTTATTGTACTTTGGTGAAACTTGTAGTTTTAAAACTGTCGAAGATGTATGATTGAAATAATTTTGTCTGTGTAATCTGGAGAGATTAGACAATTGCAGTACATTGAGAATATTGGGTTACTTGCTTATAAATTTTATTTTATTAGGCAAGTTGGAGAATATATAAAAGTCGAGGCTCTGCCGAGCATTGTATATTTTCGGAGACGAGCCTAATAGATTAAGATTTATAAGACAGTAACCTAATATTCTATTTATCCTATCTTGTGATACAAAAGACGTCTTAGAGGGGAAAGATTACCAAATATTCATGAAGTTTATCATACCATCTATGAACATATGACGTCATACATGCAGCGTTATGACATCAACGTTACAAAATGTTTTATTTTTAACACACGAATGAAGATAGGGTAAATTCAAATCCCAAATTCTGAATTTTGCTCACATTGGTAATATTTTCTGGGTCAATGTTACACATTGTACTTTAAAATTGAGTTTCCATGGATACATGGGAATGATTATAGATACAGTGACGGTAACCTGTACTAAGCAGCCATTCTCCAGACTCCCTAACTGGCTTCTTGCTATAAATTTGACCTGTAGTAAGCAGCCACCTGTACTACCAGACTCCCTAACTGGCTTCTTGCTATAAATTTGACCTCTATTAAGCAGCCACCTGTACTACCAGACTCCCTAACTGGTTTCTTGCTATAAATTTGACCTCTATTAAGCAGCCACCTGTACTACCAGACTCCCTAACTGGCTTCTTGCTATAAATTTGACCTCTAGTAAGCAGCCACCTGTACTACGCAGTCACTTTCAATACACCCCTTGCTTGACTGTCTGCTTAAGACAGATTGGGATGTATGTATGTATGTTCCATTAATGTCAAACCCCTTGCTTGACTGTCTGCTTACGACAGGTTGGGATGTATGTATGTATGTTCCATTAATGTCAAACCCCTTGCTTGACTCTCTGCTTACGACAGGTTGGGATGTATGTTCCATTGATGTCAAACCCCTTGCTTGACTGTCTGCTTATGACAGGTTGGGATGTATGTATGTATGTTCCATTAATGTCAAACCCCTTGCTTGACTCTCTGCTTACGACAGGTTGGGATGTATGTATGTATGTTCCATTGATGTCAAACCCCTTGCTTGACTGTCTGCTTACGACAGGTTGGGATGTATGTATGTATGTTCCATTAATGTCAAACCCCTTGCGGAGACGTAGACATGTATTCCTGGGCAGGCTTAGCCGACCATAGCGGTTAACCAGTACTAAGCAATGTTTGTGAGGTGCCTTGCTCAATGACACTACATACGTGGCCTGACCGAGTATCGAACCCGAGACCGTTCGATTCCAAATCCGACACTCTACCACTGGACAACGGATGCCATACTGTATATGTATATGTTCTTTGAACTTTATTTTGTTGTTGTTTTTACAGGCAGCTCTTTTATATCATTTGGTACGACATACTTGTTTAAATAGTGCATGTATGGTTGTACTTTTTAATGTTTATTGATGTAAATGAATGTTGTATGTATGATAGATCCATTGTGACATTTTGCTATTTCATTGAAGTTGAAATCGTGGATTCATGAAGTTGAAATCGTGAATTCGTGAAGTTTAAATCGTGAATTCGTGAAGTTGAAATCGTGAATTCGTGAGGTTGAAATCGTGAATTCATGAAGTTGAAATCGTGAATTCATGAAGTTGAAATCGTGAATTCATGAAGTTTAAATCGTGAATTCATGAGGTTGAAATCGTGAATTCATGAAGTTGAAATCGTGAATTCATGAGGTTGAAATCGTGAATTCATGAAGTTGAAATTGTGAATTCGTGAAGTTGAAATCGTAAATTCATGAAGTTTAAATCGTGAATTCATGAAGTTGAAAACTTGTCCCTGCTTTATGTCCAACAGAAATAAAGATTACCTTGCTGTGCTTGTTCTACTATATAGTATACTGTATATGTCCTGTCTCTGAATGTTGTTGTTTGTGTATTCTAATGTTAGTGGGCAATAACCAGCGGGAAATAACCAGTACCAAGTGGGAAATTACCAGTGCCAAGTGGGAAATAACCACTGCCAAGTGGGAAATTACCAGTGCCAAGTGGGAAATTACCAGTACCAAGTGGGAAATTACCAGTGCCAAGTGGGAAATAACCAGTGCCAAGTGGGAAATAACCATTGGAAATAACCAGTGCCAAGTGGGAAATAACCAGTGCCAAGTGGGAAATAACCAGTACCAAGTGGGAAATAACCAGGTGCCAAGTGGGAAATAACCAGTGCCAAGTGGGAAATAACCAGTACCAAGTGGGAAATAACCAAGTGCCAAATGGGAAATAACCAGTACCAAGTGGGAAATAACCAAGTGCCAAGTGGGAAATAACCAGTACCAAGTGGGAAATAACCAAGTGCCAAGTGGGAAATAACCAGTACCAAGTGGGAAATTACCATTGCCAAGTGGGAAATTACCATTGCCAAGTGGGAAATGACAAGTACAAAGTCGACAATAACCAATAAATAGTGAAACGTCGGAAATTGCAAGTACAAAGTAAGCATTTAGCAGTTGCCGAGACTGCTATGACGGGTGTGCATAAAACACTGGGATCATTAACGCTGTCAGTCCATGTCATTGTTGTAAAATTCTCAGGACAAATGTGTATTGTGTACATGTATGTAGAAATAAAGGGGATAACTGAAAAGCTGTATTATTGAGTTTGGTGTTAACCGGTTATATTTCGTTTGGGGTCACACAACCAGCTGAGGCGATATGGCGACTCTCCAGCTGTTAATGGTGGAGGAAGACCCGGGTAGAACCACCGACCTTTGGCTTGGAGGAAGACCCCCGGGTGCCCCTCTGAACAGTATCGCAGGCACAGACTTGCACCCGGGTAGAACCACCGACCTTTGGCTTGGAGGAAGACCCCCGGGTGCCCCTCTGAGCAGTATCGCCGGCACAGACTTGCACCCTGGTAGAACCACTGACCTTTCGCTTGGAGGAGGACCGGGTGCCCCTCTGAGGAGTATAGCAGGCAGAGACCTGCACCCGGGTAGAACCACTGACCTTTCGCTTGGTGGAAGACCCCGGGTGCCCCTCTGAGCAGTATCGCAGGAACAGACTTGCACCCGGGTAGAACCACCGACCTTTCGCTTGGAGGAGGACCGGGTGCCCCTCTGAGCAGTATCGCAGGAACAGACTTGCACCCGGGTAGAACCACCGACCAGCTATTTAACTTCCTCACATGCAATATTGCGACATCCCCAGTGGTGGGATTCGAACCCAACATGTGTGCGATTCAGTTTGTGTTGTAAATTTTGTGTGGGTTCTGTTAGTGATATTTGGAAGAATTTTAAAGAAATTTTCTAATTTACTATTACCTCCCTTGGCAGATAGTCTGATTTATTCCAAAATGTGAATAAGTCCTTTTAGTTAGAATCCTTTGTTTTTACTGTTGTTTCCTAATCAGATGTTGCGGTATGATAACTGTAATTTTATCAAAATCGTGTTAATTAACTGATAACATTATTTTACAAATAAGTACCCATTGCATATACATGTACTGTATGTGTGTGATCTGTCAATATATATAATACTATACTATTATATAATATACTTAATACTCGTAAAAAACGATAGTGGAATAAAATTACTAACATGTTGTGCAAACGAAGCAACGATAAAAACAGGAAAACACGTAACAGGACCTATCTACTTTTAGGGAGTATTCAGGGGCAGTAACTGACCGATGTCTCTTATAAAATCCATACATAAAATAAGCGACGCTGACTGTCTGTTAATCTAAAAAGTTGTTGTAATTTACGTTTATGTATTTATCGTCGCTACCGGTTACCGTTATGAGCGGAGCCTCTTGAAGTGAACATCTAGTTACAATAATTGCGATATACCATAACCATCACTTTTAGATGAAGTGTTTTCTACCATTTGAAATTAAGACATCCAGATCTTTAAATATATTCAAGACAAAATGTAAAGTATGGATACAACGTTTTAATTGGTAGACACTAGACAGTTATATATATATAATGATTGTAAATCAATATGCTTATGTCGTTTTGTATTTCTATCAAAGTACCTGATTTACTTAGGCTGTTGTTTAAGTTACATTGTACAACATTATGCATGTATATTGTACGGCATAACTATGTTATAATTATTGTGTATGTACATTTATTCTATAGTGTTAACAAATTGAAGAGGGCACTAAGGAGGATTAGTTCAAAACTAATTACGTCACCCTCTATAAATAAAGAAATCTATATCTCTATCTTTTAATCGTCATTTTAGATTTTGGCGGAGTGTGCAGTTATACTAGCCTGGGAACAGGCGTCGATATATTTTGCCTCGTCGGTCAAATAAATATATTTTAACACCGAGACTATTAATTGGGCCGTATTGAGTTTCTGATCATGTCATTTTGCCAGAAGTTAAAAAGTGAAAAATCGACAGACTGGAACCCAGGCTACAGTGACACAGACAGAGACCCATTGCAGTCTCCTCTATATTTATATCTAATATTTCGTTGAAGATACAAATGTACATGACGTCTATTTATTACAGTTGTTCAATAGTAGCAAATCAGTGAAGTGACTGTTTTTAGGCACAAACATTTACTATTTATTTCTCGTCGGAATTAACAAATGCCCTTAGTTTATCTCCGCTTAGACTAAACACATTCAAGTCTATCTCGTCGGAGCTTAGATTTATACCACCTTTTGATTGATAAAACTTGAATGTGCGTTTGTCCCGATCCATACATCGGTGGATCCAGTCTATTCTGTTACACTTCCGGTTCACGGCTTCCTGAGCAACCTTCCGCCAGAGCTTTGTTCCGATTCCTCTTTGTCTATGAGTGGGAGTGACGTACAGATCGTCCATGTAAACATTCACGCCTTCCCACGAAGAATAATTGAAGAAGTAGACGACATACCCGACTAGACAGTCGTTATCTACAGCTACAATACAACTAAACATTCGTTCTTCACCAAATCCGTCCTTGCGTAAGGTTTCAACGTTTAGTTGTGGTCCACTGGGCTTATTCGCATATTCAGCAAATTCCTGGAAAAATCGATGTTTTTTAAAAAAAATCCAGTTCTGAGATAAGATACATTAATAAAAGAGACTATTCGAAATTATTCAATTCATCACTTAAGTGTATATTTACAAATACCAGTTTTCCACCATTGCCCATGCTTTGAACCGCTGGAGCCTGCCCAGGGAAACTGTTCTTAGGTACACTGCCCGTCGCTCAAATTGGCAACCGGTAGCGACGCTAAAATTATTAAACTTAAATAAGTAAAACAAAATACGATGCCTTGTGCATTTTCGTATCTCTGAAAAATGACAGGTCAATGTGCACTAACTACACACTTTTACTAGTAGTCTACATGTTGATAAACTCGTTGTAATTAAAGTTATTTAAATACGTACATTTAAGATGCCAGTCGTGATAGCGCAGTGGTAGAGCGTTCACTTCTGTAGCTGTTACGATTGTGCCCCTCTGCAAGTCATTTAAATTCCACATTGCCTCTTCTCTCTCGTTCGTGACAAATGGAGTCCATCACGAATGAGGTCTCGAGAGTGATTAAGATATTAATATAAGTTGCAAGAACTTGTTTCGCAATCGAGCTAAGATAACTTGTATAAGTTGACATGCATTATCTCCATACTACATACCTGAATCAACAGAATAATTTGTTCACAATCTTCAATTTTCCCCTCGCGGATTAAAACATTTCCATCAGCCATAATGATATTTAACAACACACATATACTCACACGAAAAAGAAAGTGTGCACTCGGTTAGATGGGAAATTATATACTTATATTCACACGTAAAACAATGTTCTGATAATTATCAAATTTCAATTAAAAGTAAAACATCTTGTAGCCAATACATTGTTGCATATTTTGATACCAACTTTTGTCTATTTATAAATATAAAAATGTTCCCTTTACCCAAGTGCACACTTCCTTTTTCGTGCGAGTATATATATATAAGAATTGTGTCCTATCCGCTTAATTTGTTTGCATATTTTGATACCAACTTTGTCTATAAGTATAAAAATGTTCCCTTTACCCAAGTGCACACTTCCTTTTTCGTGCGAGTATATAAATATATAAGAATTGTGTCCTATCCGCTTAATTTGTTTGCATATTTTGATACCAACTTTGTCTATAAGTATAAAAATGTTCCCTTTACCCAAGTGCACACTTCCTTTTTCGTGCGAGTATATAAATATATATGAATTGTGTCCTATCCGCTTAATTTGTTTATATACATACTATGTACATAAGCACATAAGCATAAGCACTCCAGTGGATAAAATCATATCTCACTGATAGATACCAAACAGTTTGTATTGATGGAAAGTTGTCCAAACCAGTCAAGATGCATTTCAGTGTTCCTCAAGGTTCGGTGTTAGGCCCTAAATTCTACACCATGTATACAAAGCCCGTTGGTTCCATATGCAAAAAACATGGTCTTAAACATCACTTTTACGCGGATGACTCGCAGCTATATTTATCCTTTGAACCAACGGATGATCAATCACAGTTAGAAACCATACGCCGTGTTGAAGATTGTTTTAACGAAATTGTTCAATGGATGCACATAAACATGCTCAAATTGAATGCAGACAAGACGGAAGTTATTGTTTTTTGCTCAAAACAAAAAGAACAATCAGTCGAAAATATCACAATAACTGTTGGAGACTCTGCTATAAAACCATCAAAGTGCGTGAGAAACCTTGGGGCTATGCTAGACTCCCAACTTAACATGGAACAACATGTAAATTCAGTGTGCAGATCCAGTTATGGGCAGATCAGAAAGATTGGTCATATCAGAAAATTCCTTACAACCCATGCAACAAAAACCCTAGTAAATTCGCGTGTGACATCGAGAATGGACTATTGTAATGGGCTGCTTCATGGTGTATCAAAATCAACGATTTCCAAATTACAGAATGTTCAACACACAGCTGCCCGCCTGATATCAAAAACGTCCCGGTTCGACCACGTGTCTCCTATTCTTGAAGATCTCCACTGGCTACCCGTCAACTACAGAATTAAATACAAAATCCTAACACTAACATATAAAGCACTAAATGACAAAGGCCCAGTTTACATTAAAAACATGCTGAAAGTGTACCACCCTAAGAGAACATTAAGATCGCAAAATGGTTCCCTTAGACTAGTCGAGGAGGACCCAAGACACATTAAGTCAGTGACATATGGTGACAGAAGATTTGAAGTAGCCGCACCAAAACTATGGAACGCCCTTCCCAATGGAATCAGGGACTCAAAATCGTTGTGTTCCTTTAAAAGATCTTTGAAAACACACTTTTTCAAACAAGCGTATGGATGTTAAATATCAATGATTTCCAAATTACATGTTGATAGTTTTTCCTTTTTTAATATTATTCATAAATGAAGTTATGTTGTTTTAATGAAAGATTTAATAATAATTTTTAAATGTTTTTATGTTTGTTTATTTCTTAAGGTATTTAAATCAAAGACATTAGGAATTATATATCTTATCTTAGGCATCTTATATTAGTTTTCAGTTCTTATAATTTTTAATGTTCTAATGTTCGATAACTTGTTTCATTAATGATTATGTAGGTTTTATTTAATTTTAGTTTCTTTAGTTTAGTAATTTTAGTTTTAAGATCCATATTTTTCAATCTCTAATTACTTTTTATACATGTATTGTATTGTCATGTTTTGCTTACTTATTCATGTTTTACCATATCTGTGATATGTCATATGTTCAATTGTAAAGCGCCTTTGAGCGCATACCTTATTATGAAAAGGGCGCTATATAAATGTGGTATATTATTATTATTATTATACATATAATTGTGTCCTATCCGCTTAATGTGTTTGTGTAAACATGAATACACACGGTACATGTATAATGTACATGCACACATATTGCGTTGGATATGGGTTATCTTGTGAACTTTTATCTAAGCCTTAAATTTCGTAGTGTGTGTGTGTGTGTGTTTTAGGTTTATTTATCGTCACTACCGATTGCCCATATGAGCGACGCCTCCTGAAGAGATTAGTCATTTTATATGTTTGGAGGATAGAGCAATGATACAGACAGAGACCCATTCCAGAGTATCATCTGGTTCCTTTACGTGCACAGTGTAAAAGCACCGACACGAGACCTTGACTTATTGCCCCATCTGAAAGGCTGTTAATTTTATTAGGGAAGGGCCGTTTTCTAATGTTGATTATAACTTGTGGCCCGACCAACCTTTTGCAATGTTACACAAATGTATGTATGCATCTTATACATTGTTAATTTCTATTCTGTATCATGCATGTATGTCAACTGTACTGTTTAATATGCATATGCAATAAAATATGGTTAAATCAATATTGTTAGGGTCAGACGGTGAATCGAACATGCGATCCTGGGACAACGTTTTAACCACCGGACTACTGACCCGTCTGTAAATTTCGTATTGTTTCATCGTTTTCGGTGTACAAGGCTCTTAGAGTGTGCTAGATATTGACCCAAAATAAATACTGGTGTATTATCACTATATTATATATATTGGCCAGACTACGAACATGAAAATGGAGTTTAAATAGATATAGTTAAATTGGTCTTTGTGGCTGAGCGGTTACGGTCGTTGAATTGAAAGCACTTACACCAAAACTCACCGCTGTGTGTTCGAACCCCAATGGGGATGTCGGATTATTTTATTAGAGGAAGCTGTTCAGCTGACATGTAGAAGATCCGTGGTTATATCCAGCTGCCGATCCGTAAATGAAATACTGCTCGAGGAGAACTCGGGGGTTTTCCCTCCACCAATAACAACTGGAGTGTCGCCATGTACTACCCATGCAGCTGATGCGATTTTAAACCCCAATCAAAGAGTATGGTTAATTAATGGATCTCTTGAACACGTGGTTAGTTTATGCACGTCTAACTCATACCGACCATAAGAAATGAACAGTTTATGTCAATACATCCGTTATGTCAAAGTCGGTTATGTCGAATTATTCGGATATCTCGAAGTCTGATCACACTTCCGTTTCAGACACTATCATTTTACATATAACTGGATCTGTTTATATCGAATTTCGTTAAGTCAAAATTCGGTTATGTCGAAGTATTTTGTTCGTTCCGATTGAATTCGACATAACGGATGTAGATTGTAGTTATGTTTTAGGATATCAGGAACCTAGATAGAAATAAAAATGCCAATCAAATATATCCGGATATTATCTAGTGTTTATTAGCTTATTATTTGCATACACAATGCAGACGGAGTATACTCATTGGTTTCATAACATTTTATTGCTCTATATACATGTATATAACAATAACAAGCGTATAACCGGTACATAATTAGCAAATGGGTTGGGCCACAAGTTCTGACAACATTAGTGATTGGCCCTCCCCATACGTATACTCATTGAGTTTGTGTGTTTTACGTTTATTTATCGTCGCTACCGGTTGCCCATATGAGCGACGCATCCTGAAGAGATTAGTCATTTTAGATTTTTGGAGGATAGTGCATGATACAGACAGAGACCCATTCCGGAGTCTCCTCTGGTTATTTTACGTGCACGGTGTAAAGCACCGACACGAGACCTCGGTTTAACGTCCCATCTGAAAGACTGTTAATTGTATTAGGGTCAGACGGGGAATCGAACCTGCGATCCCTGGATTACCAGTCCAGCGTGTTACCACTGGACTACAGATCCGTCTGTATATATACTCATTGAACACATGTGTGACCTTGATATGCTTAGGTTACAACCGTTTTGGAGGACAACACAGTTACCATAGACACAAACAAAAATGTAAAAATCTATAAAAAAAACACGAAATATTGACCAACGCATTATGTGATGTCATATCTCTTCTAGTTTATTAACATAACTATTGCCCGTAACGATGTCTACAAAGAACAACATTAACTTGAACATGTTTGCTATTTAACTAAGCTCTTAGAACATTATGCTCATACTAGGAAGATCAGTGGTTCTGCCCGGGCGTCAGTCCGTGACTGAACTGTTGATCTAATGTTGGAGAGTCAATGTCTTCTGCCAGCAATACCAGTTGGAGAGTCAATGTCTTCTGCCAGCAATACCAGCTGGAGAGTCAATGTCTTCTGCCAGCAATAACAGTTGGAGAGTCAATGTCTTCTGCCAGCAATACCAGTTGGAGAGTCAATGTCTTCTGCCAGCAATACCAGTTGGAGAGTCAATGTCTTCTGCCAGCAATACCAGTTGGAGAGTCAATGTCTTCTTCCAGCAATACCAGTTGGAGAGCCAATGTCTTCTTTCAGCAATAACAGTTGGAGAGTCAATGTCTTCTTTCAGCAATACCAGTTGGAGAGCCAATGTCTTCTTTCAGCAATAACAGTTGGAGAGGCAATGTCTTCTTTCAGCAATACCAGTTGGAGAGTCAATGTCTTCTTTCAGCAATAACAGTTGGAGAGCCAATGTCTTCTTTCAGCAATACCAGTTGGAGTCAATGTCTTCTTTCAGCAATAACAGTTGGAGTCAATGTCTTCTTCCAACAATAACAGTTGGAGAGTCAATGTCTTCTGCCAGCAATACAGTTGGAGAGTCAATGTCTTCTGCCAGCAATACAGTTGGAGAGTCAATGTCTTCTTCCAGCAATACAGTTGGAGAGCAATGTCTTCTTCACAACAGTTGGAGAGCAATGTCTCAGTTGGAGAGTCAATGTCTTCTTCCAAAACAGTTGGAGAGTCAATGTCTTCTTTCAGCAATACCAGTTGGAGTCAATGTCTTCTTTCAGCAATAACAGTTGGAGAGTCAATGTCTTCTTCCAACAATAACAGTTGGAGAGTCAATGTCTTCTTCCAGCAATAACAGTTGGAGAGTCAATGTCTTCTTCCAACAATAACAGTTGGAGAGTCAATGTCTTCTTCCATCAATAACAGTTGGAGAGTCAATGTCTTCTTCCATCAATAACAGTTGGAGAGTCAATGTCTTCTTCCAGCACTAACAGTTGGAGAGTCAATGTCTTCTTCCAACAATAACAGTTGGAGAGTCAATGTCTTCTTCCAACAATAACAGTTGGAGAGTCAATGTCTTCTTCCAGCACTAACAGTTGGAGTCAATGTCTTCTTCCACATAACAGTTGGAGAGTCAATGTCTTCTTCCAGCACTGACAGTTGGAGAGTCAATGTCTTCTTCCAGCACTAACAGTTGGAGAGTCAATGTCTTCTTCCATCAATAACAGTTGGAGAGTCAATGTCTTCTTCCAGCAATAACAGTTGGAGAGTCAATGTCTTCTTCCAGCACTAACAGTTGGAGAGTCAATGTCTTCTTCCATCAATAACAGTTGGAGAGTCAATGTCTTCTTCCATCAATAACAGTTGGAGAGTCAATGTCTTCTTCCAGCACTAACAGTTGGAGTCAATGTCTTCTTCCATCAATAACAGTTGGAGAGTCAATGTCTTCTTCCAGCACTGACAGTTGGAGAGTCAATGTCTTCTTCCAGCACTAACAGTTGGAGAGTCGATGTCTTCTTCCAACAATAACAGTTGGAGAGTCAATGTCTTCTTCCAGCACTGACAGTTGGAGAGTCAATGTCTTCTTCCAGCACTAACAGTTGGAGAGTCAATGTCTTCTTCCATCAATAACAGTTGGAGAGTCAATGTCTTCTTCCATCAATAACAGTTGGAGAGTCAATGTCTTCTTCCATCAATAACAGTTGGATAGTCAATGTCTTCTTCCAGCACTAACAGTTGGAGAGTCAATGTCTTCTTCCATCAATAATAGTTGGAGAGTCAATGTCTTCTTCCATCAATAACAGTTGGAGAGTCAATGTCTTCTTCCAGCACTAACAGTTGGAGAGTCAATGTCTTCTTCCATCAATAACAGTTGGAGAGTCAATGTCTTCTTCCATCAATAACAGTTGGAGAGTCAATGTCTTCTTTCAGCAATACCAGTTGGAGAGTCAATGTCTTCTTCCATCAATAACAATTGGAGAGTCAATGTCTTCTTCCAGCACTAACAGTTGGAGAGTCAATGTCTTCTTCCAGCACTAACAGTTGGAGAGTCAATGTCTTCTTCCAGCACTAAAAGTTGGAGAGTCAATGTCTTCTTCCATCAATAACAGTTGGAGTCAATGTCTTCTTCCAGCACTAACAGCTGGAGAGTCAATGTCTTCTTCCATCAATAACAGTTGGAGAGTCAATGTCTTCTTCCATCAATAACAGTTGGAGAGTCAATGTCTTCTTCCAGCACTAACAGTTGGAGAGTCAATGTCTTCTTCCAGCACTAACAGTTGGAGAGTCAATGTCTTATTCCAACAATAACAGTTGGAGAGTCAATGTCTTCTTCCAGCAATAACAGTTGGAGAGTCAATGTCTTCTTCCATCAATAACAGTTGGAGAGTCAATGTCTTCTTCCAGCACTAACAGTTGGAGAGTCAATGTCTTATTCCAACAATAACAGTTGGAGAGTCAATGTCTTCTTCCAGCACTAACAGTTGGAGAGTCAATGTCTTATTCCAACAATAACAGTTGGAGAGTCAATGTCTTCTTCCAGCAATAACAGTTGGAGAGTCAATGTCTTCTTCCATCAATAACAGTTGGAGAGTCAATGTCTTCTTCCAGCACTAACAGTTGGAGAGTCAATGTCTTCTTCCAACAATAACAGTTGGAGAGTCAATGTCTTCTTCCAGCACTAACAGTTGGAGAGTCAATGTCTTCTTCCATCAATAACAGTTGGAGAGTCAATGTCTTCTTCCAGCACTAACAGTTGGAGAGTCAATGTCTTCTTCCATCAATAACAGTTGGAGAGTCAATGTCTTCTTCCAGCAATAACAGTTGGAGAGTCAATGTCTTCTTCCAGCAATAACAGTTGGAGAGTCAATGTCTTCTTCCATCAATAACAGTTGGAGAGTCAATGTCTTCTTCCAGCAATAACAGTTGGAGAGTCAATGTCTTCTTCCAGCACTAACAGTTGGAGAGTCAATGTCTTCTTCCAACAATAACAGTTGGAGAGTCAATGTCTTCTTCCAGCACTAACAGTTGGAGAGTCAATGTCTTCTTCCAGCAATAACAGTTGGAGAGTCAATGTCTTCTTCCAGCAATAACAGTTGGAGAGTAATGTCTTCTTCCAGCAATAACAGTTGGAGAGTCAATGTCTTCTTCCAGCACTAACAGTTGGAGAGTCAATGTCTTCTTCCATCAATAACAGTTGGAGAGTCAATGTCTTCTTCCAGCAATAACAGTTGGAGAGTCAATGTCTTCTTCCAGCACTAACAGTTGGAGAGTCAATGTCTTCTTCCAGCAATAACAGTTGGAGAGTCAATGTCTTCTTCCAGCAATAACAGTTGGAGTCAATGTCTTCTTCCAGCATAACAGTTGGAGAGTCAATGTCTTCTTCAGCATACCAGTTGGAGAGTCAATGTCTTCTTCCAACAATACAGTTGGAGAGTAATGTCTTCTTACAGTTGGAGAGTCAATGTCTTCTTCCAGCACTAACAGTTGGAGAGTCAATGTCTTCTTCCATCAATAACAGTTGGAGAGTCAATGTCTTCTTCCATCAATAACAGTTGGAGAGTCAATGTCTTCTTCCAGCACTAACAGTTGGAGTCAATGTCTTCTTCCATCAATAACAGTTGGAGAGTCAATGTCTTCTTCCATCAATAACAGTTGGAGAGTCAATGTCTTCTTCCAGCACTAACAGTTGGAGTCAATGTCTTCTTCCATCAATAACAGTTGGAGAGTCAATGTCTTCTTCCATCAATAACAGTTGGAGAGTCAATGTCTTCTTCCAGCACTAACAGTTGGAGAGTCGATGTCTTCTTCCAACAATAACAGTTGGAGAGTCAATGTCTTCTTCCAGCACTAACAGTTGGAGAGTCAATGTCTTCTTCCAGCACTAACAGTTGGAGAGTCAATGTCTTCTTCCATCAATAACAGTTGGAGAGTCAATGTCTTCTTCCATCAATAACAGTTGGAGAGTCAATGTCTTCTTCCAGCACTAACAGTTGGAGTCAATGTCTTCTTCCATCAATAACAGTTGGAGAGTCAATGTCTTCTTCCAGCACTGACAGTTGGAGAGTCAATGTCTTCTTCCAGCACTAACAGTTGGAGAGTCGATGTCTTCTTCCAACAATAACAGTTGGAGAGTCAATGTCTTCTTCCAGCACTGACAGTTGGAGAGTCAATGTCTTCTTCCAGCACTAACAGTTGGAGAGTCAATGTCTTCTTCCATCAATAACAGTTGGAGAGTCAATGTCTTCTTCCATCAATAACAGTTGGAGAGTCAATGTCTTCTTCCATCAATAACAGTTGGATAGTCAATGTCTTCTTCCAGCACTAACAGTTGGAGAGTCAATGTCTTCTTCCATCAATAATAGTTGGAGAGTCAATGTCTTCTTCCATCAATAACAGTTGGAGAGTCAATGTCTTCTTCCAGCACTAACAGTTGGAGAGTCAATGTCTTCTTCCATCAATAACAGTTGGAGAGTCAATGTCTTCTTCCATCAATAACAGTTGGAGAGTCAATGTCTTCTTTCAGCAATACCAGTTGGAGAGTCAATGTCTTCTTCCATCAATAACAATTGGAGAGTCAATGTCTTCTTCCAGCACTAACAGTTGGAGAGTCAATGTCTTCTTCCAGCACTAACAGTTGGAGAGTCAATGTCTTCTTCCAGCACTAAAAGTTGGAGAGTCAATGTCTTCTTCCATCAATAACAGTTGGAGTCAATGTCTTCTTCCAGCACTAACAGCTGGAGAGTCAATGTCTTCTTCCATCAATAACAGTTGGAGAGTCAATGTCTTCTTCCATCAATAACAGTTGGAGAGTCAATGTCTTCTTCCAGCACTAACAGTTGGAGAGTCAATGTCTTCTTCCAGCACTAACAGTTGGAGAGTCAATGTCTTATTCCAACAATAACAGTTGGAGAGTCAATGTCTTCTTCCAGCAATAACAGTTGGAGAGTCAATGTCTTCTTCCATCAATAACAGTTGGAGAGTCAATGTCTTCTTCCAGCACTAACAGTTGGAGAGTCAATGTCTTATTCCAACAATAACAGTTGGAGAGTCAATGTCTTCTTCCAGCACTAACAGTTGGAGAGTCAATGTCTTATTCCAACAATAACAGTTGGAGAGTCAATGTCTTCTTCCAGCAATAACAGTTGGAGAGTCAATGTCTTCTTCCAGCACTAACAGTTGGAGAGTCAATGTCTTCTTCCATCAATAACAGTTGGAGAGTCAATGTCTTCTTCCAGCACTGACAGTTGGAGTCAATGTCTTCTTCCAACAATAACAGTTGGAGAGTCAATGTCTTCTTCCATCAATAACAGTTGGAGAGTCAATGTCTTCTTCCAGCACTAACAGTTGGAGAGTCAATGTCTTCTTCCATCAATAACAGTTGGAGAGTCAATGTCTTCTTCCAGCACTAACAGTTGGAGAGTCAATGTCTTCTTCCATCAATAACAGTTGGAGAGTCAATGTCTTCTTCCATCAATAACAGTTGGAGAGTCAATGTCTTCTTCCAGCACTAACAGTTGGAGAGTCAATGTCTTCTTCCATCAATAACAGTTGGAGAGTCAATGTCTTCTTCCATCAATAACAGTTGGAGAGTCAATGTCTTCTTTCAGCAATACCAGTTGGAGAGTCAATGTCTTCTTCCATCAATAACAGTTGGAGAGTCAATGTCTTCTTCCAGCACTAACAATTGGAGTCAATGTCTTCTTCCAGCACTAACAGTTGGAGAGTCAATGTCTTCTTCCAGCACTAACAGTTGGAGAGTCAATGTCTTCTTCCATCAATAGCAGTTGGAGAGTCAATGTCTTCTTCCAGCACTAACAGCTGGAGAGTCAATGTCTTCTTCCATCAATAACAGTTGGAGAGTCAATGTCTTCTTCCATCAATAACAGTTGGAGAGTCAATGTCTTCTTCCAGCACTAACAGTTGGAGAGTCAATGTCTTCTTCCAGCACTAACAGTTGGAGAGTCAATGTCTTATTCCAACAATAACAGTTGGAGAGTCAATGTCTTCTTCCAGCACTAACAGTTGGAGAGTCAATGTCTTCTTCCAGCACTAACAGTTGGAGAGTCAATGTCTTCTTCCAGCACTAACAGTTGGAGAGTCAATGTCTTCTTCCAACAATAACAGTTGGAGAGTCAATGTCTTCTTCCAGCAATAACAGTTGGAGAGTCAATGTCTTCTTTCAGCAATACCAGTTGGAGAGTCAATGTCTTCTTTCAGCAATAACAGTTGGAGAGTCAATGTCTTCTTTCAGCAATAACAGTTGGAGAGTCAATGTCTTCTTCCAGCACTAACAGTTGGAGAGTCAATGTCTTCTTCCAACAATAACAGTTGGAGAGTCAATGTCTTCTTCCAGCACTAACAGTTGGAGAGTCAATGTCTTCTTTCAGCAATACCAGTTGGAGAGTCAATGTCTTCTTCCAACAATACCAGTTGGAGAGTTAATGTCTTCTTCCAGCCATACCAGTTGGAGAGTCAATGTCTTCTTCCAGCACTGACAGTTGGAGAGTCAATGTCTTCTTCCATCAATAACAGTTGGAGAGTCAATGTCTTCTTCCATCAATAACAGTTGGAGAGTCAATGTCTTCTTCCAGCACTAACAGTTGGAGTCAATGTCTTCTTCCAGCACTAACAGTTGGAGAGTCAATGTCTTCTTCCAGCACTAACAGTTGGAGAGTCAATGTCTTCTTCCATCAATAACAGTTGGAGAGTCAATGTCTTCTTCCAGCACTAACAGTTGGAGTCAATGTCTTCTTCCAGCACTAACAGTTGGAGAGTCAATGTCTTCTTCCAGCACTAACAGTTGGAGAGTCAATGTCTTCTTCCATCAATAACAGTTGGAGAGTCAATGTCTTCTTCCAGCACTAACAGCTGGAGAGTCAATGTCTTCTTCCATCAATAACAGTTGGAGAGTCAATGTCTTCTTCCATCAATAACAGTTGGAGAGTCAATGTCTTCTTTCAGCACTAACAGTTGGAGAGTCAATGTCTTCTTCCATCAATACCAGTTGGAGAGTCAATGTCTTCTTCCAGCAATAACAGTTGGAGAGTCAATGTCTTATTCCAACAATAACAGTTGGAGAGTCAATGTCTTCTTCCAACAATAACAGTTGGAGAGTCAATGTCTTCTTCCAGCACTGACAGTTGGAGAGTCAATGTCTTCTTCCAGCACTGACAGTTGGAGAGTCAATGTCTTCTTCCATCAATAACAGGTGGAGAGTCAATGTCTTCTTCCAGCACTGACAGTTGGAGAGTCAATGTCTTCTTCCAGCACTAACAGTTGGAGAGTCAATGTCTTCTTCCAGCACTAACAGTTGGAGAGTCAATGTCTTCTTCCAGCACTAACAGTTGGAGAGTCAATGTCTTCTTCCAGCAATAACAGTTGGAGAGTCAATGTCTTCTTCCAGCAATAACAGTTGGAGAGTCGCCATATGGCCTAAACTGTTAGAGCGACTTTAAACCCAAAATCAAACAAACAAACACTTCTAGAACAATAGATTAGTTTGTATGTACAACCCACATCGATCATATACAACGAACGGTGTATGCACAATATTGTACACATTTATGGTTTGGGTCTAAAACGGTGTATGCCTTGATCCCCTTGCTAGAATGTAAGTCTGATGTAAACACAATATTTCTTTGTGGTAACGACTCATATCATTTGCGTCAGATTGGTTATGGTTGATGACTTCAATTCACTTGCCTTGGCACCGTCAGATTGGTTACGGTTGAGGACTTCAATTCACTTGCCTTGGCACCTGTATATATTCGCGTCAGAGTGGTTACGGTTGATGACTTCAATTCACTTGCCTTGGCACCTGTTTTTGCGTCAGAGTGGTTACGGTTGATGACTTCAATTCACTTGCCTTGGCACCTGTATATATTCGCGTCAGAGTGGTTACGGTTGATGACTTCAATTCACTTGCCTTGGCACCTGTATATATTCGCGTCAGAGTGGTTACGGTTGATGACTTCAATTCACTTGCCTTGGCACCTGTATATATTCGCGTCAGAGTGGTTACGGTTGATGACTTCAATTCACTTGCCTTGGCACCTGTATATATTCGCGTCAGAGTGGTTACGGTTGATGACTTCAATTCACTTGCCTTGGCACCTGTATATATTCGCGTCAGAGTGGTTACGGTTGATGACTTCAATTCACTTGCCTTGGCACCTGTATATATTCGAATCCCATTCTATCCATCTAGCTTGCGGCAGGTCGGTGGTTCTACCAGTGTGCCCATCCGTGCCTGAACTACTGCTCGGAGAGGCATCCGGGTTCTTCCTCCACCACCGGAGAGTCGCCACGTGAAGTAAACTGTTGATGCGACGTTAAAACACTAAACACAAACCAACACATATATCGTACTTGAATGTATAATGATACTAATTTGCGTCTTTTTTTCTTCTTTTTTTATTATACAAATTTATTTTAGCTCGATTGCGAAGCAAGTTATTTCAACTTATATAAATCACTATCGAGACCTCATTCCTGATGGAATCCATCGCCACGAGGGAGAGAGAAGAGGCAATGTGGACTTTAAATGCCTTGCCTAATCGTAACGGATCCAGTGGGGCTCGAACTCCGGACCTTTCGCACCTGAAGTGAACGCGCATCCACTGCGCTATCACGACTTCCATTAATTTGCGTCATTTGCAAATGCCTTCAGGTTTTCTCCATATAATCGGAACAAGTTCCAGTCCTCATCAGTTGTTAGATTTACAGCACCATTTGATAAATACAGATCGATTGACCTTTTGTTCCATCCCAAACACACCCAGTCCAATCTATTACACTTCCGGTCCACGGCTAATTGAGCAACTTTCCGCCACAACTTCGTCCCGATTCCTCGCTGACGATAAGACGGCTTCAC
The DNA here is from genome assembly GCA_014843695.1 of Archivesica marissinica. Taxonomy (NCBI): domain Eukaryota; kingdom Metazoa; phylum Mollusca; class Bivalvia; order Venerida; family Vesicomyidae; genus Archivesica; species Archivesica marissinica. Next base: position 59,288,770 of record CM026401.1, read on the forward strand.
ATATAGATCCTCCAGGTAAACATTCACGCCTTCCCAGGTAGAATAACTGAAGAAATATAACGCATATGCCACGAGAATACCACCATCTTCAGCGACAAGACAACGAAACATTCTTTCTGCACCAAATCCATCCTTTCGCAATGTGTCTGCGTTTATTCTTGGTCCGTTTGGTACCTTCTCGTAGTTAGCAAGTTCCTGTAAGAGGAAGAGGTATACGTTTACAGGCACACCACACCGACCTTCAAATCTCACTACATGCATGCAGTATTACACATTTGTTTTACGTGACTATTCCATGTCAAATTTGCCATACCCGAGCGGGCGCAAGTTCAATCCCCCGTCTGACCATAAAAATCTAAAATGACCAATCTCTTCAGGAGGCGTCGCTCATATGGGCAACCGGTAGCGACGATAAATAAACGTAAAAACACTAAAATACACACTTAAAACACTGTCGTGACGTTATACCTTTGTACTTACAGTCCATTAGTATTAATATTGGTCTGCTTTCAAACGGTCAGAGTATTATATTACGAACATGTACACGTACATGTACGAACTTAACAATATCTTGTTATATAAGTGTGTGTCTTAAGTAAGATATAAGCACAGACGGATCTGTAGTCCAGTGGTAACACGCTGGACTGGTAATCCAGGGATCGCAGGTTCGATCCCCCGTCAGACCCTAATAAAATTAATAGTCTTTCAGATGGGACGTTAAACTGAGGTCTCGTGTCGGTGCTTTACACCGTGCACGTAAAAGAACCAGTGGAGACTCTGGAATGTGTCTCTGTCTGTATCATTGCACTATCCTCCAAAATCTAAAATGACTAATATCTTCAGGAGGCGTCGCTCATATGGGCAACCGGTAGCGACGATAAATAAACGTAAACCACACACAAATTTTACATATTGGATCGTTTTCGTCGTCTATCCTATACATTAAATAGGGGCGCCACTACAGTCAACCCTGTGTTAGTGGTCACCTCTATTAAGCAGAAAACCTATATTAAGCAGCCAGTTTCAAATTCCCAAATTGCTATTTTATTATACATATGACCTCTATTAAGCAGCAACCTGTACTAAGCAGCCACTTTCTGTGATTTCCTTGGCTGGCTGCTTAACACAGGTTTGACTGTATACTAAACAAACACTTTACTTTTCTGAACGAATGGGAATTTATGTGATAACAAAGGAAGCGACGATAAAAAAAAGCTCTAAATGTAAAGTGACTGTAGTGACTGTAGCCGGCTGTAACGTTAAACCTTTCAACAATATACAAAGCATATAAATAGCTGTACATAAACGTGTACATAAACAGTTAAGTACACGACACGGTGACAATCTAAACACAACCGTACATGTATATTAAGGCCCGCGTACTAATACAGACTAATACAGTGCATTGCACAGCCGGGTCTGTAGTCCAGTGGTAACACGCTGGACTGGTAATCGAGGGATCGCATGTTCGATCCCCCGTCTGATCATAATAAAATTAACAGTCTTTCAGATGGGACGTTAAACCGAGGTCTCCTGTCGGTGTTTTACACCGTGCACGTAAAAGAACCAGAGGAGACTCTGGAATGGGTATCTGTCTGTATCATTGCACTACCTTCCAAAAATCTAAAATGACTAATCTCTACAGGAGGCGTCGCTCATACGGGCAACCGTAGCGACGATAAATAAACGTAAAACACACGGTGACAATCTAAACACAAACGTACATGTATATTACGGCCCACGTACTAATACAGTGCATTGCGGTGCATATTGGTGCGTGCCGTTTTCTACTGCATGCATGTTCCATTAATGTTAAACCCCTTGCGGGGATCTAGACATGTTTTCCTGGACAGGCTTAGCCGACCTAAGCAGTTAACCAGTTCTAAGCAATGTGTGTGAGGTGACTTGCTCAATGACACTACATACGTGGCCTGACCGAGTATCGAACCCGGGACCGTTCGACTCCACATCCGAAGCTCTACCACTGGACCACGGACGCCACACACTGTTAAAACGTGTGGTCCTTGCCCAAACAAGTTTTGTCTAGTCATGCTACATTGTTGTACATGCGTTGTATGTTATGTCATGTTAAATACAATGGCATACGCTGCAACTAATACAGTGCATTTCAGCTGATAAACTATGATTACTTTCTTACCTGTATCAGATCGATGATTTGTTCACAGTCGTCAGCTGTTGCCTCTCGGAATGAAATATCTCCGTCAGCCATTGTAAAATATTACACAGAACACTTCCTCCCGCGTAAAATGTTTGGGCTGACGGTGTTCTATAAAATTCACTACAACAGTATTTTAGTCCGCATCCGTGGTCGAGTGGCTAAGGTCGCTGACTTGTATACCACTGTAACCTGACCGTCTCTCTTTATATGAAAAAGTCGATTGTTGTGGATGAAGATAGTAGTGAGCAGTGTACTGTTGTACTGCTAGCAGTGGGTAGTGTAATCCAGCAGTGAGTGGTGTATTCTAGTAGTGAATGATGTGCAAATACAAATTCTGCACACAAAATAAAAACATATTTTTTAAATTTATTTTGGATTTAGCAATGAGCGCCTCATTCAATTTCTGTACTGCTGTTCTGTTGGCAGTGAGCAGTGAACAGTGTGGAAATGTACGAGTAGTGTATTCCAGCAGTGGGAAGTATAATCCAGCAGTGAGTGTTGTATTGTAGTAGTGAATGTGCGTAAATGCAAATTTTAGAGCGAGAAAAAATTTAAAAGTAAAAAAAAATATATTTTTAATTTAAATTGTTTACAGGTAGGTTGGGTAACCCGGGAACAGGCAACTATTCTTTATTTCAGCGATGAGCGGTGTGATTTAGCTATGAGCGGCTCATTCAAGATCTGTACTTATGTACTGTTGGCAGTGAGCAGTGAGGAAATATACGAGTAGTGTATTCCAGAAGTGGGTAGTATAATCCAGCAGTGCGTGGTGTATTCTAGTAGTGAATGAAGTGTAAATGCAAATTTTCGAAAACAAAGAAATAAAAATAATAAAAAAATAAATATTTGTGTCCATACTTGCTCTTCTGGCAGTGAGCATTGGGGAATGTACGAGTAGTGTATTCCAGCAGTTGGGAAGTGTAATTCAGCATTGAGTTGTGTGTTGTAGTAGTGAATAAAGTGTAAATGCACATTTTCGGGGGGGGGGGGGAATAAAACAAATATTAAAAAAAAAATTCCGATACTGGCTTTTCTGGTGGGGAATGTACGGCTTGTACGAGTAGTGTATTCCAGCAGTGGGAAGTGTAATCCAGCAGTGAGTGGTGTATTGTAGTAGTGAATGGTGTGTAAATGCAAATTTTAGAGAGAGAAAAATAGTAAAACAATAAATATTATTTTTAATTTTAAAAAATCGATATTTTTTCGAAAATTGTTTACAGGTAGGTTGGGTAACCGGAAACAGGCAACTATTCTTTATTTCAGCGATGAGCGCTGTGATTTAGCGATAAGCGGCTCATTCAAGATCTGTACTGCTATATTGTTGGCAGTGGGCAGTGGGGAAATGTACGAGTAGTGTATTCCAACAGTGGGAAGTGTAATACACCAGTGAGTGGTGTATTGTAGTAGTGAATGTACGAGTAGTGTATTCCAGCAGTGGGAAGTGTAATCCAGCAGTGAGTGGTGTATTGTAGTAGTGAATGTACAAGTAGTGTATTCCAGCAGTGGGAAGTGTAATCCAGCATTGAGTGGTGTGTTGTAGTAGTGAATGTACGAGTAGTGTATTCCAGCAGTGGGAAGTGTAATCCAGCAGTGAGTGGTGTATTGTAGTAGTGAATGTACGAGTAGTGTATTCCAGCAGTGGGAAGTGTAATACAGCAGTGAGTGGTGTATTGTAGTAGTGAATGTACGAGTAGTGTATTCCAGCAGTGGGCAGTGTAATCCAGCAGTGAGTGGTGTATTGTAGTAGTGAATGTCCGAGTAGTGTATTCCAGCAGTGGGAAGTGTAATCCAGCAGTGAGTGGTGTATTGTAGTAGTGAATGTACGAGCAGTGTATTCCAGCAGTGGGAAGTGTAATACAGCAGTGAGTGGTGTATTGTAGTAGTGAATGTACGAGTAGTGTATTCCAGCAGTGGGAAGTGTAATCCAGCAGTGAGTGGTGTATTGTAGTAGTGAATGTACGAGTAGTGTATTCCAGCAGTGGGAAGTGTAATACAGCAGTGAGTGGTGTATTGTAGTAGTGAATGTACGAGCAGTGTATTCCAGCAGTGGGAAGTGTAATCCAGCAGTGAGTGGTGTATTGTAGTAGTGAATGTACGAGTAGTGTATTCCAGCAGTGGGAAGTGTAATCCAGCAGTGAGTGGCGTATTGTAGTAGTGAATGTACGAGTAGTGTATTCCAGCAGTGGGAAGTGTAATCCAGCAGTGAGTGGTGTATTGTAGTTGTGAATGTACGAGTAGTGTAATCCAACAGTGGGTAGTGTAATCCAGCAGTGAGTGGTGTATTGTAGTTGTGAATGTACGAGTAGTGTAATCCAACAGTGGGTAGTGTAATACAGCAGTGAGTGGCGTATTGTAGTAGTGAATGTACGAGTAGTGTATTCCAGCAGTGGGTAGTGTAATCCAGCAGTGAGTGGCGTATTGTAGTAGTGAATGTACGAGCAGTGTATTCCAGCAGTGGGTAGTGTAATACAGCAGTGAGTGGCGTATTGTAGTAGTGAATGTACAAGCAGTGTATTCCAGCAGTGGGTAGTGTAATCCAGCATTGAGTGGTGTATTGTAGTAGTGAATGTACGAGCAGTGTATTCCAGCAGTGGGTAGTGTAATACAGCAGTGAGTGGCGTATTGTAGTAGTGAATGTACGAGCAGTGTATTCCAGCAGTGGGTAGTGTAATACAGCAGTGAGTGGCGTATTGTAGTAGTGAATGTACGAGCAGTGTATTCCAGCAGTGGGTAGTGTATTCCAGCAGTGGGTAGTGTAATCCAGCAGTGAGTGGCGTATTGTAGTAGTGAATGTACGAGCAGTGTATTCCCGCAGTGGGAAGTGTAATCCAGCAGTGAGTGGTGTATTGTAGTAGTGGATGAAGTGCAAATGCAAATTTTCGAAAATAAATAAAAATACAAATAATATAAAAAAATGTTTTCCATACTTGCATTTCTGGCAGTGACCAGTGGGGGATGTACGAGTAGTGTATTCCATCAGTGGGAAGTGTAATCCAGCAGTGGGAAGTGTAATCCAGCAGTGAGTGGTGTATTGTAGTAGTGAATGGTGTGTATTCCAGCAGTGGGAAGTGTAATCGGTAGCGGTATTCCGTTATGTTCGTAAATTACTGTAGAGACTTTGCGACCAAGTACATTAAATGTGGCCACCATTTTGAACGGACCTATATCACATGCACGTGACATTTTATCATATTTTAGAACACCACGCTTTGCACGCAACGTCCATGTAGATGGTCTGAATATTCTTAGAATTAAACAATATAATAACCAAGGACTACATAAACAATTTTGTTTATTCACTTTAAATTGTCAGCTCAGAATTATGTTTGAATATGTAAATATCTTAAAGTGACACTACATCGGTGAAAACGCAAAGAATGTAATTTCCTATATTATGGTGTTTTCATCTCCAAATATTTGCCACAGAATCTGACTATTTTAACTAATAAACAAACGTCGTATACGATGTTTGTTGACATAACCAAAATAACGTGAACAGGGTCAATAACCATGAGCAATGCAACACGTGTATCATGAATAACAACATGTATTGTACATATTTACCGTTATATCTCACCTTTTGTGCCTGTACATATTTATTTTTTAATCTAACTTAAATTATCTCTAAACGATAGTAGCACGAACTTACTATAAACTCCATTAATAAACACACGTCAATTCAGGAGCGTAGCTGACCTTTACATGAAATCCTACTTTCACCACCGAGCTTTTTTGTAGATCGCAAACGCATTTTTTATTATTTAAAAGTTACTTCAGAAAAATGTATAGGTAGCAATGGTATTTTAACTAAATGGATATGTTTTGCTTTTTTACGATGTAATGTCGCTTTAAGAAATGCGCGTCTAATTGGTTACGCCAACATTAGAGTTAGTTCCCTTGTTTACATGTCAGTTAATATAGGTCATATGATCAAATTGTTAAAAATAGAGATATAGTACACGGCTTTTTAAAAAACAAAAGTTATATTTCCTAGAAACATTAAAGCAAAGAAAAATTATAACACAGGAGACATATTTGCATTTAGATATTTGTTACACAAAACTTCACAGGTCGCGAAAATAGCTTCAGATAGAGTCCGTAATCTATTCATACTGTATATTCGTATTATAAAACTAACAGTCATATTATTATGTCTAAAAAAATTACTTTAACTGCCAAATGCAAACTTCCATTCCAGAAACAATGCCAATGGAATAAAATTCAATAAAAATAAATATTCGCATGGCCAAAATAGCTCAATGACTGTTAGCCATTAACAGATAAGCAGAAGATATTGTCATATGCGGATAAATGTGGGATATTTGTTTGTTTCAGTGTATGATACAGTTATATTTCACCAACTGAACATTGGAAGCATTACTATCGAGAGTGGCGCTAGCCGTGAACGACTGATATTAATAGCTTTCTATGTTCCTGACTGAAATATTATGCGATCATTCACTTAACCCTTAACCTGCCGAATAAATTGTACGGAAAGTGATTCAGCTCCACTATCCGAGTAGCAAACAACATAGAGCCTGATCAGACGACACGTTCTGTGACGTAGGATCTGGCACTATGCTGTTTGCAAAACCGACTTTAGTCGTGATTGTCAGGTTTAAGTGTTAAACAAACAAAATTTCTGTTCATTTTTAGACGGAACTAAAATTAATAATGTTTTACTGTAGATGACGTCACCGTGACGATATTTCAAACTGCAGTGGTTTCTACCAACGGATTAACACATTTTCTTGCACTGATAAATGCCTATATTTCACTGGATAGCATAACATATATAGAACACGTGTCTTTCCATATAAACCCGCCTAACCCGTTTATAGAAAATCCGGTATTAAAACCATATAAAAGTTGCTTCCCTTTTATAAACCCAGATCTATTGTCTAGTTGTTAACACGTTGGACTGGTAATCTAGGGATCGCAGGTTCGATCCCCTGCCTGACCCTAATAAAATTAAATGTCTTACATATGTTACTTTAAACCGAGGTATCGTGTCGATGCTTCACCCCGTGCACGTAAACGAACCAGAGGAGACTCTGGAATGGGTATATGTCTGTATCATTGCACTATCCTCCAAACATCTCAAATGACTACTCTTTTCAGGAGGCGTCGCTCATATGGGCAACCGATAGTGACGATAAATAAACGTAAAACACACACATAATCCCGTTTTTTGTATAGACTGAATAGGAAGGAGCTAAATATTCCTATATCTATCATAATGCAGAAGTATTCCAGTTTGTGGGTTTGCATATAAATCGATTACCTTTAGGTATTATTACCTCAGTAATTATTTCAGTAATTATCTTTAGTAATAAGTATGTAAATAATACTCTACGTTCAATGATGCATATTCATGCTATTTAAAACTGTTAACATAAGATGACTTATAGGCCCGTTGGGCAAGGTCTTAAACAGTTCACATTATGCTGAATATATGTTCCAGTGGAAGTCGTGATAGCGCAGTGGATGCGCGTTCGCTTCAGATGCGAACGGTCCGGAGTTCGAACCCCACTGGAGCCGTTACGATTGTGCCCTTAGGCAAGGCATTTAAATTCCACGTTGTCTCTTCTCTCTCCTTCGTGGCGATGGATTCCATCAGGAATGAGGTCTCGAGAGTGATTTATATAAGTTGAAATAACTTGTTTCGCAATCGAGCTAAAATAAATTTGTATAAACTAAATATGTTGGAAAAATCACTACTAAAAGTCACTATAATAAATAATTATCTTATCGTTATCCTATCTTATCTTTTAAGTGTCAAACACTCAAATGTATGTAATTGTATAACACGCACGTGACATGGGATGCGTCGTGTATTATGACGATGACGGTTCTGTTAGCCTGGGAACAGCTGTTGGTATATTTTGGCTGGTCAATCATATGAATATAGTTTAACATCGATACCATTAATTATTACAGGTGGATCTGTAGTCCAGTGGTAATCCAGGGAACGCAGGTTCGATCCCCCGTCTGACCCTAATAAAATTAACAGTCTTTCAGATGGGACATTAAACCGAGGTCTCGTGTCGATGCTTTACACTGGAATGGGTCTGTCTGTATCATTGCACTATCCTCCAAAAATATGGAAAGGACTGATCTCATCAGGAGGCGTCGTTCAAATGGGTAACCGGTAGCGACGATAAATAAACTTAAGACACACACAATACCATTAATTGGAGCGTATTGAGTTTCTGATAATATCACCATTTTGCCAGAAGTAAATTAGTGAACAATCGACAGACTGGAACCCAGGCTACGGTACTGTCGTAGCGTGCACCATGCATCAGCTATGCAATCGCCAAGAAAATACAATTCTAATACAGCTAATAGTATCACCTTGAAGTTAATATGTTTTCAAACTGTATCTAGCAATAGTACAAAATAACAAAATAAAGCCGTTACGATTATGCCCTTAAGCAAGGCATTTAAATTCCACGTTGCCTCTTCTCTCTCCCTCGTGGCGATGGATTCCATCAGGAATGAGGTCTCGAGAGTGATTTATATAAGTTGAAATAACTTGTTTCGCAATCGAGCTAAAATAAATTTGTATAAACTAAAATAACACTGCACATTTCACAATTATATACAACATTAAAATGAGGTACGCGTAAAAAATATTCAAAGTCATGGTACACCATTAAACTATTCCAAGTGAAATATTATGGCAAACCATTTTATGTAAAACTATTTTAAGCCACAGCACATTAACATAGTTCAAGTCAATATAAAATATTCCAAGTCAATATATAGGTAAACCATTTCATGCTAATATATTCTAAGCCACATCACTGTCAATTAAACCATTAAATTATTCCAAGTCAAAATCATGGTAAGCAATTGTATGCTAACATATTCCAAGTCAAGGTAAATCTTTAAAACATTCCAAGACTTCATCCATCAGTTTATATATAAAAATATTCCAAGTCAAGACAATTTAAGAATTCGGTAGTAAAATATTCCAAGTCAAGGTAAACCATTAAAGCATTCCACGACTTTATACACCGGTTTATTTATAAAAAAATATTCCAAGTCAAGGTAAATCTTTAAAACATTCCAAGACTTCATCCATCAGTTTATATATAAAAAATATTCCAAGTCAAGACAATTTAAGCATTCGGTAGTCACGAACATAGAAATATTTTCCAAGAAAAGGTTCGGTTTAAGCATTTTATGATCATTTACTCACGATAAGAGAAGAATTTTATAATAAAATAACAAGAAAGTGTAAATCATGCTATAATTCAATACAGTGAAACCTGTGTTAGTGGTCACCTCCATTAAGCAGCCAACCTGTATTAAGCAGCCAGTTTCCAGATTCCCAATATGTTGTTTTACTATACATTTATTAAGCAGCCAACTGTGATAAGCAGCCACTTTCTCTTACTCCCTTGACTGGCTGCTTAAGACAGGTCTGTCTGTACTGTAAGTCACGACAATGGTACATGTTTTATGGTAAACTATTCAAAGTAACGATAAGAAAACACATTTTATAATAACATATTCCAAGAAAATACAATGTCAATCAATTTATAGTAACAGTCAAGACGAGGTAAAGTATTTTATATTAAACAATTCCAAGTCAAGACGAGGTAAAGTATTTTATATTAAACATTTCCAAGTCAAGACGAGGTAAAGTATTTTATATTAAACAATTCCAAGTTAAGACGAGGTAAAGTATTTTATATTAAACATTTCCAAGTCAAGACGAGGTAAAGTATTTTATATTAAACAATTCCAAGTCAAGACGAGGTAAAGTATTTTATATTAAACAATTCCAAATCAAGACAAAACTAAGCATTATATCATAAAATAGTCCAAGTCACGACATAAAATGAGCTCACACTGCACGGGTTTCTCGTTATGTATTCCTAAGTGTGCCCCTTCATTTCTTCGCCCCGGAATAGACACAATAGTCTCAAACAATGAAATGTCTACTCCATTTTTCTTCTCGTCGATCAATTAATACCAATTAAAATTCACTACACACCGCACACAGAATGATTTATAAAGTTGTTCACTGCATGTTCATTTCTTAGTTTATATACTTAAATATATAGACGGGTACATTGTTTGTGTGTTATCCACGTAGTTGTATTGCGTTAAAACACATCAAAGACTACCCTCTACTAATGCGCGGCCACTGTTAATGAAACACGTTCAGTTGATTCCATATGCCATCCACCATACACAACTATGTCCAGCGTAAATAGTATATAAGTCAATCCCCTAGAACGAGAGAGAGAGCAGTCCAGAGAAACCACTCAGCTGAGCTGATCGTCCATGAGGCTCTCGTATACTTCTCCCGCACAACACACATCATGGAAAATGGCGGTATCTGAGCGATCCGCGACCAACGAGTACGTTTTTCACCATACCTACTGTTTTATTATTGTCTACCACACGCTGCACTTCTTTATGGGGTTCATGTACGAGCTGTGAGGACAGTTAAATACTTTACTGAAATCTTCCGAGTTCTGCAATGTTCCGATAACTCTGTACAAACAGAAGACACTACATTAGAAAGCAGAATTACTTAGATATGAATAATTGCCGTTATTTGCCTACCACAATACCGTCTACCGCCCAGGTTGATACGCTGTGTTTTCCAGACTGATACGTTTGCTGGTTTGATACGGTCACGAGCCCGTATTAACCCAGAAATAAAAATCGTTTATGGAGAAAATCTCAATAAGCTTTAAGCTTCCGATTTAATCCATTTTCGTTTTTATATACAATGTATATGTAATGTACATTATTATCGAATAAATATGTTTAAACCAAATAAATCGTATCATTATTAATGATGGTTTTTGCTGGGTGGACATCACAATCACGATGTTCTATAGTTAATACAAACATGTAATACAACTAAATATAAAACACTAGTATTCAACGTTTTCCAAATACATGCTGCAGGCTTAGTCTGAAACGGTTCTATCTGCATTCTATATTTATCGAGTTCATACATTATCAAAAGGTTCTATAAAATTGTCTTCAATATGCCTATGCAAGTGTCATTATTTGAATGTATTGTTCCTATATAAATCAATATACATGTTGCTACCTACCTATAGCGTCCTGGGCTGTGCACACCAGTAAGGATGCGGTTTATCATAGCCTGTGGACGCGTTGTACCACACCACACCTAGGATAAAATGGAAAATGAAGTGAAACTGTCGTAAATACAAATTTTACACTAAGTGAGTTCGGGGTTCTAACCCTTGTTCAACCATGGTAATGCCCGGAAGTACAACAGTAACTGCACATGCGCATTGCATTAAGAATGACGATCGTGATTGAATGCCTATTAAATGGTGCTATTAGTGGGGTCTCTGTGGTGTAATGCATAGATTAGTTTATACAAATTAATTTTAGATCGATTACGAAACAAGTTCTTACAACTTATATTGGTCACTCTCGAGACCTCGATTCTGATGGAATCCATCGCAACGAGGGAAAGAGAAAAGGCAATGTGGAATTTAAATGCCTTGCCTAAGGGCACAATCGTAACGACTACAACTGGGCTCGAACTCCGGGAATGTCGGGCCTGAGGTGAACGCTAATGTATACGTTGTGAGCCCAAGTCCCGTCAGAACCATGGTGGTGATGTCCTTATGCAGCAAGACACTTAGATTTACATTGTCTCATATCTAATGGCGCTGGATTATTTTTAAGTGCCAACACCTGTTTTAATATTTTAAATAGAAGAAAAACATTGTTGTATAGCTGAAGATTTTTTTAACATATTGTATATATAGTAATGTTGTAAATACATCACTGAGTATTAAGATGTTATATACTTGTTCAGTATTTTACTAGTGCTGTGCGAAGGCTTTTACTGTACGTAGTGTGTCTTAGAAAATTGTCTTCATTATATTGCTAAGTTTTAAGTCTCTCATATTTCTTCTTAGAAAGGTTTGCATGATGAAAGTTTCTATATTATGTAATTATATGTACCATCTAAAGTGAGACTATAATAAACATATCTTATCTTATCTTACGATGTCTCGAGAATCTAGAGTGATTAATCTAAGGATGCAAACACTTAACACACACGCTATCAAACTAAAATAAATTTGAATAAATAATGTGCTATTTTCGGGTTTTAAGCAAACCAACTTCGAACACACACAGTCAGTTCTGGTAGAAATACTCTTACATTGTTAATTATGCCGCCTCGAATTCGCCCAACACGTGCAACACGTTGTGTTTTACTTGTGATCTGTTAGTGCACGTGACACCAAAATGACGTCACATTTTATACGAATCGCATCGAGGAAGGGGAATGCCTGCTTGTAATACTTGTCGTTGTATGTTGTGGTCAATGATGTGGTGTTGTGAGACAATTGAGGATGATAACCGAGTATCAAGTGTGTCTTTATTTACCTGAGCGAAATTGAGGAAGAAGAGTTGTTCACTGTTAAGATTTGTAAGGCCAGGTAATCTTGGTTCCACGCCGCCATGTTCTTTCTTCCACTTTTGGTACGCCTGCAAACAAACAACGTAGATGTTAAATTAACTCTTTTTCCAGAGTACAATGGCAGTGTATATACCCATAGCTCGAACACATAACGTAGATATTAAATTAGTTCTTTTTCCAGAGTACAATGGCAGTGTATATACCCATAGCTCGAACACATAACATAGATGTTAAATTAGTTCTTTTTCCAGAGTACAATGGCAGTGTATATACCCATAGCTCGGACATATAACATAGATGTTAAATTAGTTCTTTTTCCGGAGTACAATGCCAGTGTATATAGTTATGTACCCATAGCTCGGACACAGACGATGCAGAAATAAAAATCAAAAGAACACATTCTGACCGACATCTAGATCACTAAATCACGAGTGTAGTGTCCGCTATTTAGTAGCCGTTTACTTACCGGCGTTTGATCTCACAACACAATACAATACAACGCAATTCAATACATTGAAATTCAATACAACGCAACACAATTCAATACAACGCAATTCAATACACCTCAATTCAAAACAACGCAATACAACGCAACATAATTCAATACAACGCAATTCAATACACCGCAATTCAAAACAACGCAATTCGATACAACGCAATTCGATACAACGCAATTCAATACAACGCAATACAACGCAACACAATACAATACAATACAATACAACGCAACACAATACAATACAACGTATTACAATTATAGAACACAGCACCAGATAACCTTATATTGTATCTTTCATGTATGTTAAACCATTGCAGGGACATAGACATGTGTTCCTGGGCAGGCTCAGCCGTCCGAAGCGGTTAACCCAGTAATAAGTAATGTGTGTGAGGATCCTTGCTCAATGACACTACATCATAAGTTCCGAGGCCGAGTATCGAACCCGGTATCCATCGATTTCAAATCCCAAGCGCGACCACTGGATCACGGACGCCAGACAATACATTACAACAATATTGTATTTGTAGTCAAGTTAACATTACCGCTTGCAGCGATGTATATACGCGTGCTAATGTCTTTTACCACTTATTTTTTTATAATTCCTTATAACCCCGGAAGTGGCATCTTTAAGGGATAGCTTACCCTGTATCTTTCCTTTAGGCCCCCGTTATCAGCAATGTTTTATAATTCCTTATAACCCCGGAAGCGGCATCTTTAAGGGATAGCTTACCCTGTATGTTTCCTTTAGACCCCCGTTATCAGCAATATTTTCACCCTGCGTCTGTACACCGTTTATCTGAAAAGTCAATTTTACACGCACTATTTACATCGTTGTAGTATTTCGTTCGATTCAAAGTTATGTCCTGTTTGTATTAATTTCGTATACATTTCTTCACTAATGTTGTGCATCTGACATGCGCACTCAAAGATACGGGCATGCGCATTCATAGTGTTTGTCAGCGTTTCTCGCAAGAAAAAGCGCGTCTTGCAGTTTACGCTGTTCCAAGGATGATCTATTTACGATGTCATGTGCTTCACCTGTGTTCCTATTGAATATATCGTGTAGTTGCCATATTGGTCTACGGTGTCCTGTCCTGTGCTTGACCGGTGTTGCTATTGAATATATCGTGTAGTTGCCATATTTATCTACGATGTACTGTGATATACCTGTGTTCTTATTGAATATATCGTGTAGTTGCCATATTGGTCTACGATGTAAAATACTTTACCTGTATTCCTATCGAATATATCGTGTAGTTGCCATATTGGTCTACGATGTGGTGTGCTTTACCTGTATTCCAAGCGAATATATCGTGTAGTTGCCATAATTATTGGTCTACGATGTGGTGTGCTTTACCTGTATTCCAAGCGAATCTATCGTGTAGTTGCCATATTGGTCTACGATGTAAAATGCTTTACCTGTATTCCAAGCGAATCTATCGATTAGTTGCCATATTGGTCTACGATGTGGTGTGCTTTACCGGTATTCCAAGCGAATCTATCGTTTGGTTGCCATATTGGTCTACGACGTGGTGTGCTTTACCTGTATTCCAAGCGAATCTATCGTTTACTTGCCATATTGGTCTACGATGTAAAATGCTTTACCTGTATTCCTATCGAATCTATCGTGTAGTTGCCATATTGGTCTACGATGCACTGAGCCTGTCGTTTGAATGCTTTAATAACGATGTCATCCCACCATTGTTTCAAATTTCCATTTTTGTCATACTGGCGCCCTGTAATTATAATTTTGTATGCATTTTTATATAAATTCTATATTACGAAATGTTACATAAATCTATGTGTTATTCCTCCGCGAATAATAGCTGTAGTGAGGACTAGATTAGAACTAATTAGGTCATCCTCTATGAATAAAGAAATATATCTATCATCTATCTGTAGAGTCCACATATGACCTATGCTGTCGGTGCTACTTTAAACATAATTATTTGTGGAAGTCGTGATAGCGCAGTGGATGCGCGCTCGCTTCAGGTGCGAAAGGTCCGGAGTTCGAGCCCCGCTGGAGCCGTTACGATTGTGCCCTTAGGCAAGGCATTTAAATTCCACGTTGCCTCTTCTCTCTCCCTCGTGACGATGGATTCCATCAGGAATGAGGTCTCGAGAGTGATTAATATAAGTTGAAATAACTTGTTTCGCAATCGAGCTAAAATAAATTTGTATAAACCAAACATAATTATAAACAAAAGAATCACGACCGTTTGGTTTCATTAATACTTTCCAAATTATATGCTTGTATGCATGCAAGGCGACAGGCTAGTATGCAATCGGTAACAATTATTTAACTAGCTGGCGGCTCACCAACCGGCCATATCAGAACGAACCCCTGACGAGGTTCGAACCTTCGACCTCCCGCTCCGTAGGCGGACGCGTTAATACAAGCATATGATTCGGGAAGTACTTTGGTGACCATAAAAAGTCAGAAATGGCTGACCCTTTAAATAGTGGTAACACTATAATAAACAAACACTTTACTTTGCTTTCATTAATACACATTACCTCTGTCGTCGAATCCGTGTGTGATTTCATGGCCAATGACCATACCAATCCCACCATAATTCAGGGATCTTAAAAACAAACAAGTGTTACTCGATCAGCATCAAAAACGTGTGTACGTGTATTCTAATTAACTATATAGAGGATGAACATTCTAGTTGGTGTTTTTGTGTAATAAAGAAGATAGAGCATTCAGTATTGAGTTCCTATGGTTTAAAGCATTCTTAAGAAAACGAGTCATGTTTAAAAACACCTTTCTATTATCACTGTTCATTAAAATTCAAAATTTATACATTCTTGGTATCAATTAGTAGTACTTATTAATGGGTTTTTTCCTCAAATCTGAGTAACACGGACACATATTAGAACAAAATGATACTCATCTTCAATGTCTCTAACATTAACATTAACGCTCATCTCTCTGTACTCTATTATTAGTGAATCTACCTGTATGGATTCTGAGCGAATGGGCAGAAGTCCTCATTCGAGGTAGAACTAGTCTCGCGTTAGACAGTAATATATGCAAGTATGCCTCATAGCTATAATTATGTTTACACTTATTATTCAAGTCGAGTACGTTACTATATGCCTAGATGCCTAGAGTGCGGGTCGTTGTCTATTGTTGCTAAAACTGTTGGCCCAAACCAGTTATATGTTCATGCTATGTATTGTATCTTTATGTGTATGACATATGTACTATTGATTTGATATAAAATATGATTAAATAAATGACTTATTGGTAAGCCAAGTTTGTATAAAAATATCAGCACGTAGTAGCTTACTTGGGATATCCTTTGCTGTAAAATGGCGGCTGTAGAATACCAGCAGGAAACACTGCAATGAATATATCGCGTTTAAAGCGGAATTCGAATCGGAATAAAGCAAAGTATTTTGTAAAATATTACTAGTTTCTGGTGAATATAATTTCCTATTACAGTGTTGTTTTTCTATACCAAATGTACACCACAGAAACAGAATAATTAAACTAGTAAACACAAGTCGATTACTACTTTTTTCTTAGCATTATAGCAAATGCATGTAAACATTCTCAAAACACAAGCCTGAAACAAAACATACATTCTGAATATTCCAAGTTGGATATCGTGGCTTCTTAGTTTTATAAATTCAAATTCCTTTTCAAATTGAAATATGCATATTTAACTTACTTATTTGATTTTTCGTAGATGCGTAGAATGCGTTAACGATGGCTGGCGTAGTTGACCACCTGAAAGAATAGCGTACAAACACCAGTAGTTCATATAATAAACAATTCAACCGTGTTAACCCATAACCTGTCGAATAAATTGGACGGGATGTGCAAACAACATCAATTTGTCTGTCCGATTAGCGCAGTGGTAAGCGAGCTCGCTTCTCAGCAATGCAACCCGGGTTCGATCCCCGGACCTGGAAGTATGTGAGATGGTGGTCGCCAGATCGGACAGGTGGGTTTTCTCCGTGTACTCCGGTTTCCTCCCACATGAATGACCACATTTACGCTTTCATCCGCGCCAACGAGAGTGATTAATATAAGTTGTTAAAATTTGCTTCGCAATCGTTGTAAAATAAATAAAGTTTAATCTTTAAACAGCATCGATCCAGATCAGCCGCGTAACGCACCTTACTATGTCAAAATAACATAGCAGTTTAACATAATAACAAACTATGTCTACAAGTTCACAACTTTCTCTAATAAGATAACACAGCAGTCGACAATCTCAGACAGCTACGGCGCTCCATACATCGAGATCGTAAAACATGAAATTAGAAACCTGAATCAATCATCATCATCATCATCATCGTAGCAGCAGCAGCAGCATTAGCAGCAGCATCAGCAGTATCATCAGCATCAGCATATATCATACAATCTTCGATCGGATGGCCACATACCTTGGAATTACCAAATATATATGTGTTGTACTTACAGAGTTTTGTCGACTGGTTTATTTATCATCTGTAGACTGGTTATCGCGATGCCACGGATTGTTTCGAGAACATTTTCAAAGTACTTTTCAGGGTGGTAATTAAACTGAAATGGAAAAACAACCGATATTGTCTCTAACTTTATTCTGAATAACAAATGGATAACGGTAACATGGGATATTCGGCCCCGTTGCTTTCATCGGGATGCAAACGTTATTGTTTTCCTCTAAAACATTACAATATAAAACCGTTTTTGTGTGTTTTCCTCTAAAATAATGCAATACAAAAACGTTTGGATCCCAAAGAAGGTCATGGACAGACGGATCTGTAGTCCAGTGGTAACACGCTGGACTGGTAATACAGGGATCCCCCGTCTGATCCTATTAAAATTAACTGTTCTTTCAGATGGGACGCTAAACCGAGGTCTCTTGTCGATGCTGTACATCGTGCACGTAAAAGAACCAGAGGAATTGGAATTGGTCTCTCTCTGTATCATTGCACTATCCTACACCAATCTAAAATGACTAATCTCTCCAGGAGGCGTCGCTCATATGGGCTATCGGTAGCGACGATAAATAAACGTAAAACACACAAAAGAAGGCCAATACAGATACAGTACAATTTGGTATTGCAACATGGGGTGCGCTTAACCCTTTGCACGCTAGCGGCAGATACAATCACGCTGATCTTGATATATGATGTTGATGCACCACATGTATAGGTTACTCGTCATGTTTGTCTGTTGTTTTATTTGTTATAAAGTCGCACCAACAGCATACATCATATGGCGACCCTCCGGCTATTATATGTAGAGGAAGACGCCGGTGCTCCTCCGAGCAGTATTGCAGGCACGGACGTCGCACCAACAGCATACATCATATGGCGACCCTCCGGCTATTATATGTAGAGGAAGATGCCGGGTGCCCCTCCTAGCAGTATTGCAGGCACGGACGTCGCACCAACAGCATACATCTTATGGCGACCGTCCGGCTATTATATGTAGAGGAAGACGCCGGTGCTCCTCCGAGCAGTATTGCAGGCACGGACGTCGCACCAACAGCATACATCTTATGGCGACCGTCCGGCTATTATATGTAGAGGAAGATGCCGGGTGCCCCTCCGAGCAGTATTGCAGGCACGGACGTCGCACCAACAGCATACATCTTATGGCGACCGTCCGGCTATTATATGTAGAGGAAGATGCCGGGTGCTCCTCCGGGCAGTATTGCACGTGGATAGAACTTTAAAGACAGGTGGTATTTTATACGAATGTGGCATTTAGCAGATATTTACAGTATGAGAATTATATATACAACAATATTACTTTGATATGAATTTTAGCGTATGTTTTCTGTTATTTACCTACAACAACTGTCTACCACCCAGATTGATACACTGTGTGTTCCAGTCAGATATTATGTGTGCTTGTTTGATTCTGTCACATGCCCGTATCAAACCAAACAAACCGTACCATAACTAGTTCCTAAGAATAACGCATGCGCACTTGATGCTAGTTTGTTTACTTCCTGTAGTGTCAAATTTGACAGATAACAGCTGTTTGTAGTTTCGTTGTAATATTGCAATCATGTTCGTGAATCTAATTCAGTAATTGTAATTTATTCCTGATTAATGGGTAATGGAGAGCATGTTTTCGATTAGTAAATGTTCAAATTCATATCAAAGTAATAAAGATGTTATTACGTGGCTACCTATGCTGGTATGAAACTATCCACGTAATAACCACGTAATAACCTCTCTAGTTTTACTGTTTTATAAATCTGTATTTTTTAAATTGAATTGAAAGTAAGTTTTTAGATGCTGTTATACTATAAGTTATCTTAGATTGACTCAGTCTTATAACTCAAACATGAGTGGTTGTGTACATTGTTTTAATATTACTGTTTCACTATGTTGTGTATGCTTGTACAAAAATGAGACGTAAATAAACATTTCACTATCTATTTAATCTATTGTGGCGTCCGTGGTACAATGGTAGAGCGTCTGATTTAGAATCGAACGATCCGGGTTCGATACTCAGTCAGGCCACGTATGTAGTGTCATTGAGCAAGGCACCTCACACACATTGCTTAGTACTGGTTAACCGCTATGGTCGGTCGGCTAAGCCTGTCCAGGAACATATGTCTAGGTCTCCGCAATGTGTTTGACATTAATGGAACATACATACATACATACAAATAACTATATATTACATTCGCGTACTCCTCATCCAGTGCAGTATCGTTCAGGATATACGATGGGTACCCAATCTTAACGGCCATTGCGTCTGCCTGAAATTATAATCATTTATATTATATATTTAACAGGTGTCTAACATGAACACTTTTATTTATAGAAGATGACCCAATTAACCATCAGACTAATCTCCCTTGGGACCCTCTACAAAACACGAATATACATACAGTCCACACCCGTTGTGTCGAATTCCGTCGGACCGAACAAAATACTTTGGCATAACAGAAGTTTGACGTAACGGTTTCCTCCCACACGAATGACCACATTTACGCTTTCATCGGCGCCAACGAGAGTGATTACTATAAGTTAAAAAAAATAGTTATGTTTTCCGTGCATACCAGCTTCACAAATTAGGCAAGATGGTTTCGTATGACCTGCTGAAAGTATTATTAATGGTACGGTGGTCGCCAGACCGAACAGGTGGATTTGATCCTGGTACTCCTGTTTCCGCCCACACGAATGACCACATACACGCTTTCATCCGCGCCAACGAGAGTGATTACTATAAGTTGTTAAAACCTGCTCCGCAATCGTTGTAAAATAAATAAAGTTTAAACTAAAGTATTATTAATTGGTGGTTAAGTACAATCTCAGTCTCTACCTTGTCCTTTGCCAGCTCTTTGGTATGGTCATCCATCCATTCTACCTCGGTAAGTTGTTCATTGACCGCCACACGAATGTCCTGTACCATTTCCAGTGCCTAATTGAAAATAAAACATTTACTTCAGATTAGAATAACCGCCACACGTACATCGTGTATAGTTTCCAGCGCTTAATTGAAAATATAACATTTACCTTAGATTAGAATAACCGCCACACGTACATCGTGTATCGTTTCCAGCGCTTAATTGAAAATAAAACATTTACTTCAGATTAGAATAACCGCCACATGTACATCGTGTATCGTTTCCAGCGCTTAATTGAAAATAAAACATTTACGTTAGGTTAGGTTAGGTTAGCTGCCACACGAATATCGTGTACCGTTGCCAGGGCTTAATACAAAATAAAACATTAACATTAGGTTATGTTAACCACAATGCAAATCGTGTGTTCAAATTCCAGTACCTAGTTCAAAATAAAACATTTACTTTGGGTTAGAATAACCGCCACGCGAATAGTGTGTACCATTTGCAATGCCGGTTGGTAAACCGGATATACGCCAATAAGTCGTACATTCAACCTCAACCTCAAGAAAGGCTAATACACAGCCTTTTATACTACTCGTGGTCGAGTGGTTAAAGTCACTGACTTGTATACCACTGTAACTTAGCATCACCGATGGTTACGGAGGTTGGTGCACCAAGTACTGTTTACAGCCGGAGCCTTCCCAGGAAAGTTGTCGTTAGTTAAATTGTCCACCGGCGATATAGCCCCAAACGGTACTTATGCAGGCGTAAATCCCAAACAAACAAACATAATATTTCTATACGTACATTTTTCTTTGCGTCCTCGTCAAAGTGTTTGCTGACAAAGAGTCGTCCGACAGCATTGCCCAGGTTGTCATTGACGTATGTTATGCAATCTCTCCACCGCGACTGCTCCTGCTTCTGTCCAAGTATCGACTGCAAATAATCACATACAGTCAAACAATGTTAGTGGTCACCGCTAGTAAGCTGCCAACCTGTATTAAGCAGCCAACCTGTATTAAGCTGCCAACCTGTATTAAGCAGCCAACCTGTATTAAGCAGCCAACCTGTATTAAGCTGCCAACCTGTATTAAGCAGCCAACCTGTATTAAGCAGCCAACCTGTATTAAGCTGCCAACCTGTATTAAGCAGCCAACCTGTATTAAGCTGCCAACCTGTATTAAGCAGCCAACCTGTATTAAGCTGCCAACCTGTATTAAGCTGCCAACCTGTATAAAGCAGCCAGTTTCAAGATTCCAAATAAATGCTGTTTTATTTATACATGAACTTCTAATAGGCAGTCACTTGTGCTAAGCATCCATTGTTTGATTCACTTGGTTTAAACATATTTATTTTCTATCAATCATGTACATGGTTATTTACAACACTTGAGATAAGGAATTGGACAGAAAACTATACAGCGTATTGTTGTCCTCGCCTCTCCTGTGATTCCCTTGGCTGGTTGCTTAATACAGGTATGACTGTACAATGATTTAGCATAGCGTACCTTCGTGCAATATGTGAGAATAATAGTTGTTATCCCTTGTGTTTACTGGTGTTTACAGGACTACTAAATCAGGCATCTGAACTCATTATCATTGGAGATGACTGAGCGAAGGGTTCGGGTTCCATGCAGCTTCTATCGGAATATCGTCATTGGAGATGACTGAGCGAAGGGTTCGGGTTCCATGCAGCTTCTATCGGAATATCGTCATTGGAGATGACTGAGCGAAGGGTTCGGGTTCCATGCAGCTTCTATCGGAATATCGTCATTGGAGATGACTGAGCGAAGGGTTCGGGTTCCATGCAGCTTCTATCGGAATATCGTCATTGGAGATGACTGAGCGAAGGGTTCGGGTTCCATGCAGCTTCTATCGGAATATCGTCATTGGAGATGACTGAGCGAAGGGTTCGGGTTCCATGCAGCTTCTATCGGAATATCGTCATTGGGATGACTGAGCGAAGGGTTCGGGTTCCATGCAGCTTCTATCGGAATATCGTCATTGGAGATGACTGAGCGAAGGGTTCGGGTTCCATGCAGCTTCTATCGGAATATCGTCATTGGAGATGACTGAGCGAAGGGTTCGGGTTCCATGCAGCTTCTATCGGAATATCGTCATTGGAGATGACTGAGCGAAGGGTTCGGGTTCCATGCAGTTCTATGGTTGTTTGGGTGATGAACGAAAGATTCGGGTTCCATCCAACATATCGGAATTCCGCCAAAGAGCTGACTAAATAAATTATTTCAGTTCCATCCAACACGCTCTCGGGATATCGCCAAGGGAGATGACTGAACCATTGATCAAGGATAAAAAAATCGATACCGAATATATTTATATTTTGTCTAACAGTTGTCTACCTTCGGAGATACGGAGATAAACACTTACTTTATAGTATTCAGTTCGTAGTTCTCTGTATTTTCCAGGCAGATTAGGAATCCGGTTCATCATAAATCGCCAGATAATATAATTTGTTAATGTTCTGAAAATATAACACAAACATTTCAACAAACTGTCCTTTATTAAACTTTATTTATTTTACAACGATTGCGAAGAAGTTTTAGCAACTTATATTAATCACTCTCGTTGGCGAGGATGAAATAGTAAATGTGGTCATTCGTGTGGGAGAACCCACATGTCCGAGCTGGCGACCACCGTACCATCTCACATGCTTCCCGGTCCGAGGATAGAACCCGGGTTGCACTGGTGAGTAGCGAGCGAGCTAACAACTGCGCTGATCGGACAACTGTCCTTTATTGTCAACATTCTTTACACTGTATCAAATGATATGATATATATCTTTATTTCGTAATAAGTCATTTCTGACCCATGAACAAAGCATCAATACAAAACATTACAAAGTGAAACATGTATGGTAATATGGTGACGGACACTAATCTCAACGAACATGTATGGAAGATGCAATGTGGAATTTAAATGCTTCAATCGTACCAGTTACAGCTGGGCTTGAACTTCCAATTGACCAAATAAATAGCAACTACTATAGTAATACCGTGCTAGCCCAGTGGTAGCGCGCTCGCTTCAGGTGCGAAACGCCCGGACTTCGCATCCAGCTGTAGCCGTTACGACTGTGCCCTTAGGCAAGGCATTTAAAGTCCACATTGCCTTTTCTCTCTCGTAGCGATGGATTCCATTAAGAATGAGGTGATTAATATAAGCCGTGGGAAGTTGTTTCGCAATCTCTGTATAGACTAACTACTATGGTAATGCATCTTTTAAGAAGTAGTTCTGCGCTTGCTTTCGGGTACTGTCTAATTCCACACCAAAATAACAACAGAATGCATGTATGAATACCATTTCTGTATTTAAATGGAAAAGTCCTTTACATGCACTTTTCCTTATGAAAATACTACCAATGCGTCACTAATAGTGCAAACAATGCAACTACTACCAATGCGTCACTAATAGAGCAAACAATGCAACTACTACCAATGCGTCACTAATATAGCAAACAATGCAACTACTACCAATGCGTCACTAATATAGCAAACAATGCAACTACTACCAATGCGTCACTAATATAGCAAACAATGCAACTACTATCACTGCGTCACTAATATAGCAAACAATGCAACTACTACCAATGCGTCACTAATATAGCAAACAATGCAACTACTATCACTGCGTCACTAATATAGCAAACAATGCAACTACTACCACTGCGTCACTAATATAGCAAACAATGCAACTACTACCACTGCGTCACTAATATAGCAAACAATGCAACTACTACAAATGCGTCACTAATATAGCAAACAATGCAACTACTACCACTGCGTCACTAATATAGCAAACAATGCAACTACTACCAATGCGTCACTAATAGAGCAAACAATGCGACTACTACCAATGCGTCACTAATATAGCAAACAATGCAACTACTACCAATGCGTCACTAATATAGCAAACAATGCAACTACTACCAATGCGTCACTAATATAGCAAACAATGCAACTACTATCACTGTGTCACTAATAGGGCAAACAATGCAACTACTACCAATGCGTCACTAATATAGCAAACAATGCAATTACTATCACTGCGTCACTAATATAGCAAACAATGCAACTACTACCACTGCGTCACTAATAGGGCAAACAATGCAATTACTATCACTGCGTCACTAATATAGCAAACAATGCAACTACTACCACTGCGTCACTAATAGGGCAAACAATGCAATTACTATCACTGCGTCACTAATATAGCAAACAATGCAACTACTACCACTGCGTCACTAATAGGGCAAACAATGCAATTACTATCACTGCGTCACTAATATAGCAAACAATGCAACTACTACCACTGCGTCACTAATAGGGCAAACAATGCAACTACTACCAATGCGTCACTAATATAGCAAACAATGCAACTACTACCACTGCGTCACTAATAGAGCAAACAATGCAACTACTACCAATGCGTCACTAATAGTGCAAACAATGCAACTACTACCAATGCGTCACTAATAGGGCAAACAATGCGACTACTACCAATGCGTCACTAATAGTGCAAACAATGCAACTACTACCACTGCGTCACTAATATAGCAAACAATGCAACTACTACCACTGCGTCACTAATAGTGCAAACAATGCAACTACTATCACTGTGTCACTAATAGTGCAAACAATGCAACTACTACCACTGCGTCACTAATAGTGCAAACAATGCAACTACTACCAATGCGTCACTAATAGAGCAAACAATGCAACTACTACCACTGCGTCACTAATATAGCAAACAATGCAACTACTACCAATGCGTCACTAGTAGAGCAAACAATGCAACTACTACCAATGCGTCACTAATAGTGCAAACAATGCAACTACTACCACTGCGTCACTAATATAGCAAACAATGCAACTACTACCAATGCGTCACTAATATAGCAAACAATGCAACTACTACCACTGCGTCACTAATAGTGCAAACAATGCAACTACTACCACTGCGTCACTAATATAGCAAACAATGCAACTACTACCACTGCGTCACTAATAGAGCAAACAATGCAACTACTACCACTGCGTCACTAATATAGCAAACAATGCAACTACTACCACTGCGTCACTAATAGTGCAAACAATGCAACTACTACCACTGCGTCACTAATATAGCAAACAATGCAACTACTACCACTGCGTCACTAATAGAGCAAACAATGCAACTACTACCACTGCGTCACTAATAGGGCAAACAATGCAACTACTACCACTGCGTCACTAATAGAGCAAACAATGCAACTACTACCACTGCGTCACTAATATAGCAAACAATGCAAATACTACCACTGCGTCACTAATATAGCAAACAATGCAACTACTACCACTGCGTCACTAATAGTGCAAACAATGCAACTACTACCACTGCGTCACTAATATAGCAAACAATGCAACTACTACCACTGCGTCACTAATAGAGCAAACAATGCAACTACTACCACTGCGTCACTAATATAGCAAACAATGCAAATACTACCACTGCGTCACTAATATAGCAAACACTGCAACTACTACCAATGCGTCACTAATATAGCAAACAATACAACTACTACCAATGCGTCACTAATATAGCAAACACTGCAACTACTACCAATGCGTCACTAATAGAGCAAACAATGCAACTAACACACAAACTGAGCCACATACAAAGCATAACGTGCCAGCTTAGGCAGAATGAGAATGGATTTTGTTCGTACCATCATTATCTGATCATATCAACTAATGACATAACTACATTGAGTTACTCTGATATCTCAATGATAGACATGTGTCAGTTACTGCCCCTGGATGCTCCATAAAAGTAGATTGGTCCTCTTAATTGATTTCCTTTGTTTTTATCGATGTTTTCTTTGCACCACATGCTATCAATTATCATCCACTGTATCATCTTATTGTTATTAGTTTAAACATTATTTATCTCAGTATTTTACATGACATAACATAATTAACATTTTACATATAAATTAACAGCAATAGACTGAACGGGATTAGAACGAAAGAAAACGTATATAGTTCTTCTCCCTAACAATTGGTTGTTATATAAGGTCGGAGCATAATATATTTAACACTGAAAATACGTGAATCCTAATCACGATATATGCTAAACAAGTTCTAATGTTTACGATACACTATTGATATTATTAATGTGTAAATATTTGAGGTTGTTAACAAGAAAATGGTTGGTTTAAGCATATTTATTCCACTATATACATTCACAAAACAATACAGGCATACACGATCAAAGAATAGGAAAGGATCAAAACGGAAGCAGAGCTTACATAGTTTCTCTCCTTTAAGAAAATGGTTAACACCTAAATGAATATTTGAAGTAAGTACAAGAACATATTATTGTTATTAATTCTTAATGAGAGACATTAATCAGTTACTGCCCCTGAATACTCATGAAAGTAGAGTTGTCCTCTTAATTGGCTTCCTCTGTTTTTATCGTTGTTTCCTTTGCACCATATGATAATCTGTTTTCATTAGTTTTCTTATCTTATAATTATTAAATTACTAAATCTCGACAGATATTCTCCAGTATATCTTTGGATACTTTACTGTACACACGTGTTAGCAATTACTTTACATGCTATTGATAAATCACATTTACCATACCGCAACATCTGCTTAGGGAACAACAGTAAAACAAAGGGTCAGAATACATTTCGGGATAAATCGGACATTATCTGCCAAGGGAGGTAATAGAAAAGCTGGTTATGTCTCTATATTTGTCGAGTTGGCGCCTTAAAGTGATACGTCTCTGTATGTTTATATGTTTTTTTGTTCTGACGAGTACATTTACCTGCTGTCTGTCTGCTTTACAAGGTCCACCATGTATCTCAGGAAGTCCGGAGCATAAACAACAATGGCGTCCGTGTCGTTTACCGTTATGTTGACACGTTGGAATATCTCGTTCAGGTATCGAATCCAGTCAAACTACAGAAGAAGAATTTACATTGTTGAAGTGAACGCCGATATTTTATATGTTGGCGTCGTCTACCCTGAGTATGTTGAACTTAAATAAATTATATTAACTATGTTTTGTTATACCGGTGATCGGAATTGTTGTTTTTTTAAAAATATTTTTATTTCTATCATTATTACATGAATGTACAGTACTTTACAGTATTCACAGTCATACAAGCACTATAATTTATCATAACTCAAACTGCATTACCTATGTATATGTACAGTTAAAAACATTAGAATACCGGAATTTATCCTCACCCTTTGTTATCCCGAAAATTGAAATTTAGTATTTAGTGGACCCATACCTTTTGGTACAGATAATCGAAAATTCAATCGTGGTCTCCT
Source organism: Archivesica marissinica (assembly GCA_014843695.1). Taxonomy (NCBI): domain Eukaryota; kingdom Metazoa; phylum Mollusca; class Bivalvia; order Venerida; family Vesicomyidae; genus Archivesica; species Archivesica marissinica. Next base: position 59,316,541 of record CM026401.1, read on the forward strand.
ACCTTTGGGATACTATCCTGTAGTTCTCTAACCGTCATCTTATTGTACAATGCCTCGCTGTCTCTACGGTGCTCCTGTGGCGTAGTCAACTGTAATAGCAGACGTGTGCCAACTATATAGTATAAGTATTAGATGACGATGAAGTGCAATTCGAAAGCTAGGAAATAGCATTTGTCTCGCCATTGTTTATCGGCCAATAAGACTTTTGAGTTCTGATGCCTAGGAATTAATCACGCAGGACTTATTACTAAATGGTTAATTCCTACTCACAAGAACGACGTTGGGAACGAGTATGAGCACGATGTTGAAAGTAGGTCCAGGAATCCGACCCCTGAAACTTGTATTTACAATTGATTGTCTAACTCAGTATTCAAATTGTATTAATTACCTCCCTTATACCATTATTCCAGTGTGTATAGATTGCCTCCCTTACACCAATATTCCAATGTGCATAGATTGTCTCCCTTACACCATTAGTCCAGTGTGTATTGATTGTCTCCCTTACACCATTATTCCAGTGTGTATAGATTGTCTCCCTTACACCATTATTCCAGTGTGTATATATTGTCTCCCTTACATCAGTATTCCAGTGTGTATAGATTGTCTCCCTTACACCAGTATTCCAGTGTGTATAGATTGTCTCCCTTTCATCATTATTCCAGTGTGTATAGATTGTCTCCCTTACACCATTATTCCAGTGTGTATTGATTGTCTCCCTTACACCATTATTCCAGTGTGTATAGATTGTCTCCCTTACACCATTATTCCAGTGTGCATAGATTGTCTCCCTTACACCATTATTCCAGTGTGTATATATTGTCTCCCTTACACCATTATTCCAGTGTGTATAGATTGTCTCCCTTACACCATTATTCCAGTGTGTATAGATTGTCTCCCTTACACCATTATTCCAGTGTGTATAGATTGCCTCCCTTACACCAGTATTCCAGTGTGTATAGATTGTCTCCCTTACACCATTATTCCAGTGTGTATAGATTGTCTCCCTTACACCATTATTCCAGTGTGCATAGATTGTCTCCCTTACACCATTATTCCAGTGTGTATAGATTGTCTCCCTTACACCAATATTCCAGTGTGTATAGATTGTCTCCCTTACACCATTATTCCAGTGTGCATAGATTGTCTCCCTTACATCAGTATTCCAGTGTGTATGGATTGTCTCCCTTACACCAGTATTCCAGTGTGTATGGATTGTTTCCCTTACACCATTATTCCAGTGTGTATGGATTGTCTCCCTTACACCAATATTCCAGTGTGCATAGATTGTCTCCCTTACACCATTATTCAAGTGTGAATTAATTGTCTCCCTTACACCATTATTCCAGTGTGCATAGATTGTCTCCCTTACACCATTATTCCAGTGTGTATAGATTGTCTCCCTTACACCATTATTCCAGTGTGCATATATTGTCTCCCTTACACCATTATTCCAGTGTGCATAGATTGTCTCCCTTACACCATTATTCCAGTGTGCATAGATTGTCTCCCTTACATCAGTATTCCAGTGTGCATAGATTGTCTCCCTTACACCATTATTCAAGTGTGAATTAATTGTCTCCCTTACACCATTATTCAAGTGTGAATTAATTGTCTCCCTTACACCATTATTCCAGTGTGTATAGATTGTCTCCCTTACATCAGTATTCCAGTGTGTATGGATTGTTTCCCTTACACCAGTATTCCAGTGTGTATGGATTGTTTCCCTTACACCATTATTACAGTGTGAATTAATTACCTCCCTTACACCATTATTCCAGTGTGTATGGATTGTCTCCCTTACACCATTATTCCAGTGTGTATAGATTGTCTCCCTTACAACATTATTCCAGTGTGTATAGATTGTCTCCCTTACACCATTATTACAGTGTGTATGGATTGTTTCCCTTACACCATTATTCCAGTGTGTATAGATTGTCTCCCTTACACCATTATTCCAGTGTGCATAGATTGTCTCCCTTACACCATTATTCAAGTGTGTATTGATTGTCTCCCTTACACCTTTATTCCAGTGTGTATTGATTGTCTCCCTTACACCATTATTACAGTGTGTATGGATTGTCTCCCTTATACCATTATTACAATGTGTATGAATTGTCTCCCTTACACCATTATTCCAGTGTGTGTATTGATTACCTCCCTTACACCATTATTCCAGTGTGTATGGATTGTCTCCCTTACGTCATTATTTCAGTAAACTAAGGGTCTTAACACCATATTACATGCATGTTGTATTTTGTTGTTGTTTGTTTTGGCGCAATATCTTCTAATCATCATGTTGACTTTTAGAGCAAGCAATTAAAGTCCTATTTCCGTTTCCTATACGCGATGAACGAACACGTGCAGAGTTCTACTTATATCCAAGCTGCTCTGAATTCTTTGGATCTAGAGCAGTTTTAGTATAGTAATGATTTTTCGATAGACACAATATTTGGATTAGTTTTATACATACAAATACCTTACATAATTGGCAAGCACACGTGTATCACAAACCCGTCGATCAAGCATAGCTGGCTTTATTAAAATCGTGCTTTGATTGAGTAGTGTTCTACTAGCTTCATTATAACATGGGCGTAGCTGCCTATTATCAGTGTAGGCAGCGGGCTACGCCCTTTTCTGGTGCTCATCTCTGGCTGTATTAAAACCATGATTAAAGTTTTCATATTTATACTAACTACATTATGACATGGGCGTAGCTTCCTTGAGGTTGTGTCGGCTGCAGCCTACATTTGTTTACATAAACAATAACTACATTATAGCACGGGCGTAGCTACATTGAGGTTGTGTCGGCTGCTGCCCACATTTGTTTACATAAACAATAACTACATTATAGCACGGGCGTAGCTACATTGAGGTTGTGTCGGCTGCAGCCTACATTTGTTTACATAAACAATAACTACATTATAGCATGGACGTAGCTACATTGAGGTTGTGTCGGCTGCTGCCCACATTTGTTTACATAAACAATAACTACATTATAGCACGGGCGTAGCTTCATTGAGGTTGTGTCGGCTGCAGCCTACATTTGTTTACATAAACAATAACTACATTATAGCACGGGCGTAGCTACATTGAGGTTGTGGCGGCTGCTGCCTACATTTGTTTACATAAACAATAACTACATTATAGCATGGGCGTAGCTACATTGAGGTTGTGTCGGCTGCCTAATCGAACAGTAATATTACTGGCAAAAGGTGTAGATCCTGGTGAGACAGTTCGTTTTGTTTAATCATATTTATTGCAAGTCATACACATAAAGATACAATACTAGCATGAACATATACATGTAAATGTTTTGGACCACATGTTTTAACAACATTCGACAACGGCTCGCACCAGAAATGGTTCGTAAGCGTATTTAGAGGCATGTAGTGTTCAAAGGGTTAATTACTAGTATAAAAAGAACAGAAAACAATCTAATCGGACTACAACTAACTATGCACTTATCATTTTACTATTATATGTGAACAGGTTAACTATATTAATATGCTTACATTTGCCAATTTGATTTCAAACTCGATAACGGCCCTGATATCTTTCTTTGCGACGGCATGAGAGGCCCCAAACAAGATGGCGACGTTGACGGCGAACTCTTCGTATGCCGCGAGACCCGGATCGCCAAGACCCTTCATGTAGTAGTCACGTGATGACATTCCTAGTTCCGTCTGATCAAGCTGAAGGTGGAATTTACTTGTTTATGGTAGGTACATGTGTAGTTTATTTCGCAGTACATTTATATCTTTGAGGTAGTAACACTATTGTATCATATTCAAGATCGTTGGGTTCATTAGTTATTGTTAATTTAAAGTTTCAAATTTTAATCTATTCAAATTTATTTTAGCTCGATTTCGAGTTTTTACAACTTATATTAATCACTCTTGAGACCTCATTCCTGGTAGAATCCATCGCCACGAGGGAGAGAGAAGAGGCAACGTGGACTTTAAATGCCTTGCCTAAGGGCACACTCGTAACGGCTCCAGCGGGGCTCGAACTGAAGCGAACGCGCTACCACTGCGCTATCACGACATCCACTTCCGTTGCTTGGTTGATTGTACATTGCGTATACCTGGATTATGTAGTTATCCGAGTCCTTGTCGTCCGGTCCTACCCACTGGTCTAACAGTATCTTATTGTTGTACAACCTCAGCTTGGCCAGTAAATCAATCAGATCGAACTGGTCCTGGTTCCAGGCATCATTAGCTACCGGCCAACCTCCGAGAGTCTTCAGCAGGATAAATGCCGGGGATAAATCCCGTGCATCCACCAGAGCTGAAACAGAAAGTTACTGGGGCAATATATCACCCCCAACGCGTGCACATCCAAGGTGTGCAATTATTTCATCTGAGGAAGTTATCCAGCTGGCTTGCGGAAGGTCGATGGTTCTATCCTTGTGACCGTCCATGACTGCTCGGAGTGTGTGTGCACTAGGTGTCGTCCTCCACCAATAGCAGCTGCAGAGTAGCCGTTTGACCTAAGCTGTTGGTATACAGTAGCCTGGGTTCCAGTCTGTAAAATTTTCACTTTTTAACAAAATTATCAGAAGCTCAATTCGGCCCAATTAATAGTCTCGGTGTTACAATATATTATTTGACTGACCAGGCAAAATATATCGACGCCTGTTCCCAGGCTAGGTATACAGAATTCAGAACACTATGTTCAGAGAGATAAGAGAATATTTCTTTACTTGCGGAGGGAAACATATTATGAACTAACCCTGCTTAGGTCCTCTGAAGTTCTGAACGTAATATATTTAACAAATGAATGTTCGTTTTCTGCGCGTAGTCTAGATTATACAGAATCCCCCCCCCCCCCTCTTTCATAGCATACACAACATAATTGTCACATGTTAACACTATACATAGTACTTAATGAACATATAATTATAATTCTTATCTATTTAATATGACATTGTGCTGACAGTTACAAATATTTCCTATTTCAAAATTCTTGCATCTGATGCATGGATGCCATAAAAGGTGTCCGTCTTAAAAAAAATTAATGTGGACACTCCCATGCTTGACGGATAAATCGTTAAGGTATATACACATTCGTGAAAAGGGGTTTTAGAATACATGGACAATGTTTAAAAAGATAACGTTATTAAAACTCCCAATGATCATACAGAATTATTTGAGCTCGATTGCGAAACAAGTTTTTACAACGATAGATTAATCGCGCTCGATACCTCATTCCTGGTGGACTCCATCGCCACGAGGGAGAGAGAAGATGCAGTGTGCCTTGCCTGGTGGCAAACTCGTAACGACTCCAGTTGAGCGTGTATACCAGGCTGTTGGCCTGTGAAGTACATGCTACCACTGCTCTAACACTAACACATTATAAAACATGTTATCGTTTTGATTCCTCATACGAAACAAAACATAGTCTGCAATTCATCGGGTTATGAACGGTGATCACATGCGCTGCATCAGCCAATCAGAATGGCGATATTATAAAAGTAAAAGTAAAGTGTGTGTTTATTATAGTGTCACCCCTATTTAAAGGGCTAGCCATTTCTGACTTATGAGACACCTCTTCTTATGAACATCAATACTTCCCGAATCCTACGCTTGTATGTCAGACGCCAGGCTGGTAGGCAATCGGTATCCATAATTTAACTATATGGCGGCTCACCAACCGGCCATATCAGAACCCGAGGTTCGAACCTTCGACCTCATGCTCCGTAGGCGGACGTCTTAACCACGAGGCCACGGAGACGGTAATTAATGCAATTATTTAGCACTAAGCAAATTACAACACAGCATGCTACCTGACAATGTATGTACTAACTTTCATTGGTGCAAGAGCTATAAAGTCGCTTTGCTTTAATCGTTCCGTCACTGTCCTCGCTAGATTCTGGGTTTTCAAGTAGATCTGAAGATAAGAATAGGACGAGTTGAACTGACAATTATAGTTATTACTAGTTTCATATCAGCCTAGGTACCGACCCGATATAACTTGATATCACCCTAGGTACCGACCCGATATAACTTGATATCAGCCTAGGTACCGACCCGATATAACTTGATATCAGCCTATGTACCGACCCGATATAACTTGATATCTGCCTAGGTACCGACCCGATATAACTTGATATCTGCCTAGGTACCGACCCGATATAACTTGATATCAGCCTAGGTACCAACCCGATATAACTTGATATCAGCCTACGTACCGACCCGATATAACTTGATATCAGCCTACGTACCGACCCGATATAACTTGATATCAGCCTACGTACCGACCCGATATAACTTGATATCTGCCTAGGTACCGACCCGATATAACTTGATATCTGCCTAGGTACCGACCAGATATAACTTGATATCTGCCTAGGTACCGACCCGATATAACTTGATATCTGCCTAGGTACCGACCGATATAATGATATCAGCCTAGGTACCGACCCGATAAAACTTGATATCTGCTATGTACCGACCCGATATAACTTGATATCAGCCTAGGTACCGACCCGATGTAACTTGATATCAGCCTAGGTACCGACCCGATATAACTTGATATCTGCCTAGGTACCGACCCGATATAACTTAATATCAACCCAGGTACCGACCCGATATAACTTGATATCAGCCTAGGCAACGACCAGATATAACTTGATATCAGCCTAGGTACCGACCCGATATACCTTGATATCTGCCTAGGTACCGACCAGATATAACTTGATATCAGCCTAAGTACCGACCCGATATAACTTGATATCTGCCTAGGTACCGACCCGATGCAACTTGATATCTGTCTACGTACCGACCCGATATAACTTGATATCTGCCTAGGTATCGACCCGATGTAACTTGATATATGGCTTGGTACCGACCCGATGTAACTTGATATCTGCCTAGGTACCGACCCGATGCAACTTGATATCTGCCTAGGTACCGACCCGATATAACTTGATATCTGCCTAGGTACCGACCCGATGTAACTTGATATCAACCCAGGTACCGACCCGATGTAACTTGTTATCAGCCTAGGCAACGACCCGAGGTAACTTGATATCAGCCTAGGTACCGACCCGATGTAACTTGTTATCAGCCTAGGTACCGACCCGATGTAACTTGATATCAGCCTAGGTACCGACCCGATGCAACTTATTATCAGCCTAGGTACCGAACCGATGCAACTTGATATCAGCCTAGGTACCGACCCGATGTAACTTGATATCTGCCTAGGTACCTACCCGATGTAACTTGATATCTGTCTAGGTACCGACACGATGTAACTTGATATCTGTCTAGGTACCGACCCGATGTAACTTGATATCAGCCTAGGTACCGACCCGATGTAACTTGATATCAGCCTAGGTACCGACCCGATGTAACTTGATATCTGTCTAGGTACCGACCCGATATAACTTGATATCTGTCTAGGTACCGACACGATGTAACTTGATATCTGTCTAGGTACCGACACGATGTAACTTGATATCTGTCTAGGTACCGACACGATGTAACTTGATATCAGTCTAGGCAACGACCCGATGTAACTTGATATATGTCTAGGTACCGACACGATGTAACTTGATATCAGCCTAGGCAACGACCCGATGTAACTTGATATCAGCCTAGGCAACGACCCGATGTAACTTGATATCTGTCTAGGTACCGACACGATGTAACTTGATATCAGCCTAGGCAACGACCCGGTGTAACTTGATATCAGCCTAGGCAACGACCCGATGTAACTTGATATCAGCCTAGGTACCGACCCGATATAACTTGATATCTGCCTGAGCCCGAATGCGTTATTTGCTCAGAAGCTGGTTAGATACGGGCACGAGTCGTATGAAACCAGAAGACGTAATATCATACTAGAAAACGCAGCTTATCAACGTGGGTTGTAGGCAGCATTGTGGTAGGCAGCATTGTGGTAGGCAGCATTGTGGTAGGCAGCATTGTGGTAGGCAGCATTGTGGTAAGCAGCATTGTGGTAGGCAGCATTGTGGTAGGCAGCATTGTGGTAGGCAGCATTGTGGTAGGCAGCATTGTGGTAGGCAGCATTGTGGTAGGCAGCATTGTGGTAGGCAGCATTGTGGTAGGCAGCATTGTGGTAGGCAGCATTGTGGTAGGCAGCGTTGTGGTAGGCAGCGTTGTGGGTAGGCAGCGTTGTGGTAGGCAGCATTGTGGTAGGCAGCATTATGGTAGGCAGCATTGTGGTAGGCAGCATTGTGGTAGGCAGCATTGTGGTAGGCAGCATTGTGGTAGGCAGCATTGTGGTAGGCAGCATTGTGGTAGGCAGCGTTGTGGTAGGCAGCGTTGTGGTAGGCAGCATTGTGGTAGGCAGCATTGTGGTAGACAGCATTGTGGTAGGCAGCATTGTGGTAGACAAATAACGGCGCTAACATGCATATGTAAGTAATACACAATTTGATCTACATTGAAACAAAATGATCCGAAAAAACAACATTGACTTACACCGGTTTACAAGTTATGCGTTTTCTTATCCATTATCGATTGTCATACAGTGCTACACAATATATCCCTATGCCATACCTTGTACTTGTGATAAAGTGTGAACATATAAAAACAAATCTAGATCATTATTGTTTAAACCATATCATTATTAAGAAATTAACCCAGATTGACCGAATTAATCCAAGTTTATAAGAAAGCAGGAAAACTTGGCTAGGAAAGTAATTCAACAGTAAATATTTGCTGGAAATGTTTGCACCAGCAAAAGATAATCGATATATGTTAAGGCTTAGCATTAACGCCGTTGTCTTAATTAATTCCAAGAAACCAATGTGCCAACCTTTTAACTGTATGTCTATTATATCTCTAAGCTTTGAGAATGTATCGTAGCTCGTTCTGTCTTCTGGAATTTCATTAAACTTATTCCAAGATCCACAAGCATATTCGAAGAAATCTTCACATGGATCCATATTATCGTCCATCGATTCCAGTAACCGCGCGGCTGCAAAGACATGATCGAGTTGAAATTAACTTTTTTCTCTCTTTTTTTGTGTGTGCTTCGGGGCCCCAAAAGGTGGGGAACCCATTTATTTGCTAGGTCCAGTGACTAGTAGGGGTCGGAACACACCCATTAGTAGCCTCGCATGCTTCATATATAGTTAGCAGCATACTATACTAGAAGACATAGAAAACGCACACTTCGTATAAGTGTGTATTTTACATGAACTACATAGTTTTAAACATTTTGGAATATTTTTAGTTGTTCAGTTTGTGTTTTGTAATAAAGATGTGATATATATTTGATGGAATCCATCATATAATGTAGGTGTGCGTTTACTATGTCCTCTAGTATATAATGTAGGTGTGCGTTTTCTATGTCCTCTAGTATATAATGTAGGTGTGCGTTTTCTATGTCCTCTAGTATATAATGTAGGTGTGCGTTTTCTATGTCCTCTAGTATATAATGTAGGTGTGCGTTTTCTATGTCCTCTAGTATATAATGTAGGTGTGCGTTTTCTATGTCCTCTAGTATGTAATGTAGGTGTGCGTTTTCTATGTCCTCTAGTATATAATGTAGGTGTGCGTTTTCTATGTCCTCTAGTATATAATGTAGGTGTGCGTTTTCTATGTCCTCTAGTATATAATGTAGGTGTGCGTTTTCTATGTCCTCTAGTATATAATGTAGGTGTGCGTTTTCTATGTCCTCTAGTATATAATGTAGGTGTGCGTTTTCTATGTCCTCTAGTATATAATGTAGGTGTGCGTTTTCTATGTCCTCTAGTATATAATGTAGGTGTGCGTTTTCTATGTCCTCTAGTATATAATGTAGGTGTGCGTTTTCTATGTCCTCTAGTATATAATGTAGGTGTGCGTTTTCTATGTCCTCTAGTATATAATGTAGGTGTGCGTTTTCTATGTCCTCTAGTATATAATGTAGGTGTGCGTTTTCTATGTCCTCTAGTATATAATGTAGGTGTGCGTTTTCTATGTCCTCTAGTATATAATGTAGGTGTGCGTTTTCTATGTCCTCTAGTATATAATGTAGGTGTGCGTTTTCTATGTCCTCTAGTATATAACATAGGTGTGCGTTTTCTATGTCCTCTAGTATATAATGTAGGTGTGCGTTTTCTATGTCCTCTAGTATATAATGTAGGTGTGCGTTTTCTATGTCCTCTAGTATATAATGTAGGTGTGCGTTTTCTATGTCCTCTAGTATATAATGTAGGTGTGCGTTTTCTATGTCCTCTAGTATATAATGTAGGTGTGCGTTTTCTATGTCCTCTAGTATATGTACGAAAGGATTTAAAATTGTTATATATTATTTATTTATTATGTGGGGTTCGATGGGGGGGGGGTTCATGTGGGGGCACACATCAATGTATATAGGAAGAGGAGAAAACAAATGTGTGCGATGGAATAAATTGAATATAATGTCTATATCCTAAAACGTCGTTGTGTGGAAGATATTGAATATAATGTCTAAAACAGAATACGTCGTTGTGTGGAAGATATTGAATATAATGTCTAAAACAGAATACGTCGTTGTGTGGAAGATATTGAATATAATGTCTAAAACAGAATACGTCGTTGTGTGGAAGATATTGAATATAATGTCTAAAACAGAATACGTCGTTGTGTGGAAGATATTGAATACAATGTCTAAAACAGAATACGTCGTTGTGTGGAAGATATTGAATACAATGTCTAAAACAGAATACGTCGTTGTGTGGAAGATATTGAATATAATGTCTAAAACAGAATACGTCGTTGTGTGGAAGATATTGAATACAATGTATAAAACAGAATACGTCGTTGTGTGGAAGATATTGAATATAATGTCTACAACAGAATACGTCGTTGTGTGGAAGATATTGAATATAATGTCTACAACAGAATACGTCGTTGTGTGGAAGATATTGAATACAATGTCTAAAACAGAATACGTCGTTGTGTGGAAGATATTGAATATAATGTCTAAAACAGAATACGTTGTTGTCGTAGGCCTGTGTGTGCGGTGGGCCTCCGTGGCCGAGTGGATAAGGACGTTGACTTGAAATCACTAGCTCCTCACCGCTGTACATTATAGGTTCGAATCCCACTGTTGGTGTCGAAATCGTTCATGCAAGGAAGTTAGTCCGTTGGCTAGCGAAAGGTCGGCGGTACTACCTGAGTGCCGGTCCTTGTCTGACATACTGCTCGGAGGGGCACCCGGGTCTTCCTCCACCAATAATACAGTCACTGTATGACCTATGCTGTTGGTGCGACTTTTAAACCCTAAATATAAACAAACCATACTGTTGGGTATAGTTATCGTATCTTTGGGTTACATGATTGAGCGACACCTCCTGAAGAGATTAGTCATTTTAGATGTTTGGATGGATAGTGCAATGGATGGATAGTGCAATGGATGGATAGTGCAATGGATGGATGGTGCAATGGATGGATAGTGCAATGGATGGATAGTGCAATGGATGGATGGTGCAATGGATGGATAGTGCAATGGATGGATAGTGCAATGGATGGATAGTGCAATGGATGGATGGTGCAATGGATGGATAGTGCAATGGATGGATGGTGCAATGGATGGATAGTGCAATGTATGGATAGTGCAATGGATGGATGGTGCAATGGATGGATAGTGCAATGGATGGATAGTGCAATGGATGGATAGTGCAATGGATGGATAGTGCAATGGATGGATAGTGCAATGGATGGATAGTGCAATGGATGGATAGTGCAATGGATGGATAGTGCAATGGATGGATAGTGCAATGGGGATGGCAATGGGATGTGATGGATGGATAGTGCAATGGATGGATAGTGCAATGGATGGATGGTGCAATGGATGGATAGTGCAATGGATGGATAGTGCAATGGAGGATGGTGCAATGGATGGATAGTGCAATGGATGGTGTGCAATGGATGGTGCAATGGATGGATGTGCAATGGAGGTGTGTGGATGTGCAATGGATGGATGGTGCAATGGATGGATAGTGCAATGGATGGATAGTGCAATGGATGGATAGTGCAATGGATGGATAGTGCAATGGATGGATGGTGCAATGGATGGATAGTGCAATGGATGGATAGTGCAATGGATGGATAGTGCAATGGATGGGTGAATGGATGGATAGTGCAATGGATGGATAGTGCAATGGATGGATAGTGCAATGGATGGATAGTGCAATGGATGGATAGTGCAATGGATGGATAGTGCAATGGATGGATAGTGCAATGGATGGATAGTGCAATGGATGATAGTGCAATGGATGGATAGTGCAATGGATGGATAGTGCAATGGATGGATAGTGCAATGGATGGATAGTGCAAGATGGATAGTGCAATGATGGATAGTGCAATGGATGGATAGTGCAATGGATGGATAGTGCAATGGATGGATAGTGCAATGGATGGATGGTGCAATGGATGGATAGTGCAATGGATGGATGGTGCAATGGATGGATAGTGCAATGGATGGATAGTGCAATGGATGGATAGTGCAATGGATGGTGCAATGGATGGTGCAATGGATAGTGCAATGGATGGATAGTGCAATGGATGGATAGTGCAATGGATGGATAGTGCAATGGATGGATAGTTCAATGGATGGTGCAATGGATGGATAGTGCAATGGATGGTGCAATGGATGGATAGTGCAATGGATGGGTGGTGCAATGGATGGATAGTGCAATGGATGGATAGTGCAATGGATGGATAGTGCAATGGATGGATAGTGCAATGGATGGTGCAATGGATGGATAGTGCAATGTTACAAACAGAGACCCATTCCAGAGGCTCCTCTAGTTCGTGTACGTGTCCGGTGTAAATCGTTGACAACAGACCTCGGTTTAAAGAATCAACCGAAAGAACCAAGCTAGTTCATGTAGTCATATTTACATTGTATTAAGCAGCCAACCTGTATTAAACAGCCAGCTACAAGATTCCTAATATGCTGTTTTACTATATATTTGACCGCTATTAAGCAACCAACCTGTATTAAACAGCCAGTTACAAGATTCCCAATATGCTGTTTTACTATATATTTGACCGCTATTAAGCAGCCACCTGTATTAAACAGCCAGTTACAAGATTCCCAATATGCTGTTTTACTATATATTTGACCGCTATTAAGCAGCCACCTGTATTAAACAGCCAGTTACAAGATTCCCAATATGCTGTTTTACTATATATTTGACCGCTATTAAGCAGCCACCTGTATTAAACAGCCAGTTACAAGATTCCCAATATGCTGTTTTACTATATAGTTGACCGCTATTAAGCAGCCACCTGTATTAAACAGCCAGTTACAAGATTCCCAATATGCTGCTTTACTATATATTTGACCGCTATTAAGCAGCCACCTGTATTAAACAGCCAGTTACAAGATTCCCAATATGCTGATTTACTATATAGTTGACCGCTATTAAGCAGCCACCTGTATTAAACAGCCAGTTACAAGATTCCCAATATGCTGCTTTACTATATATTTGACCGCTATTAAGCAGCCACCTGTATTAAACAGCCAGTTACAAGATTCCCAATATGCTGTTTTACTATATATTTGACCGCTATTAAGCAGCCACCTGTATTAAACAGCCAGTTACAAGATTCCCAATATGCTGTTTTACTATATATTTGACCGCTATTAAGCAGCCACCTGTATTAAACAGCCAGTTACAAGATTCCCAATATGCTGTTTTACTGTATATTTGACCGCTATTAAGCAGCCACCTGTGCTAAGCAGCCCAGTTTTTGTGATTCCCTTGACTGGCTGCTTAACACAAATTTGACTGTCAAATGCAAATTACAAATAAATCAGTTGAGAACACTGCTGTGCAGCTTACCAGCTTTAACACAATCTTCTGTAAGGCACAATTTATGGTAACTATCCGTGTTGTACTGTCCGTCCGACTGTGAATCAGCGAGTTTATCATGTTGTGGTCTGTATCCTATATCAGTTTCCGTGAGTGTAATCGTCCTTACTGAAAAGCAATTTGATTTTTAATTTAAAGCAAATAAAATCGTTGAGATTTTTTTTAAAAAGCAAATCAAACGATTAGTAAAATTGACAGGCACTAAAATAGTCTTCTATTTTCTTCGTTGTGGTTGGGATTTTTTTTCTGTAAAGAGCAGGTAAATCGATTAGTAAAATTGACAGGCACTTCTATTTTCTTCGTTGTGGTTGGGATTTTGTTTCTGTAAAAAGCAAATAAATCGATTAGTAAAATTGACAGGCACTTCTATTTTCTTCGTTGTGATTGGGATTTTTTTCTGTAAAAAGCAAATAAATCGATTGGTAAAATTGACAGGCACTTCTATTTTCTTCGTTGTGGTTGGAATTTTTTTTAAAAAGCAAATAAAACGATTAGTAAAATTGACAGGCACTTCTATTTTCTTCGTTGTGGTTGGGATTTTTTTAAAGCAAATAAAACGATTAGTAAAATTGACAGGCACTTCTATTTTCTTCGTTGAGGGTTGGGATCATGTGTTACTCTGACTTGATTCCTTCGTCAACAGGGTGTTCATTATTTAGGTCAAGACATCCCAATTTCCATTAGTCATATATTTGACAGACAGACAGACAGACAGACAGACAGACAGACATACAGACAGACAGACAGACAGACAGACAGACAGACAGACAGACAGACAGACAGACAGACAGACAGACAGACAGACAGACAGACAGACAAGACAGACAGACAGACAGACAGACAGACAGACAGACAGACAGACAGACAGACAGACAGACAGACAGACAGACAGACAGACAGACAGACAGACAGACAGACAGACAGACATACAGACAGACAGACAGACAGACAGACAGACAGACAGACAGGTGAGGTCGAGGAGTGAGATTTTAATGCCGACGTAATAGTAGAAGCCGAAGTGATACAAAATAGTATAGCATAACCGGACTTGAATGGAATGGATGGAAGTCGCGGTAGCGCGTTCGCTCCAGGTGCGAAAGGCCCGAGCCCGAGTTCGAGCCCCGCTGGAGCCGTTACGATTGTGCCATTAGATAAGGTTTTCAATTTCAACGTTGCCTCTTCTCTCTCCGTCGTGGCAATATATTCCATCAGGAATGAGATCTCGAGAGTGATTAATATAAGTTGTAAGAACGTGTTTCGCAATCGAGCCAAACTTGTTTACAAACTAAGCTATCCGGACGTAACAGTTTTGATAGTATAATTTTACCTGAAATCGGTACCGAAAACTATAGAGACCATTAAGCATAACGTCTATGATTGATGTATTCTATCAACAATATATTCAAATCACTGCTAAGTGCGCCCTTGGTACCAGGCTACGCTTTGTAGAAACAGTTTTTAATTATTATTTATGCGTACAAATATTGCTAATGGCGCAATACATAATTAATGTACGAGATAATAGAACTCTAATATTTAGCGGTATCCATTTAGTTCTCGGGAAAATTCATATTAGCTGTATTAGATATTGGACACGATTTGTAAAGTGAAACCATTAGTTTATACAAAATTATTTTAGTTCTATTACGAAACATATTATTACAACTTATATTATTCAACCTGGAGACCTCATTCCTGGTGGAATCCATCGCCACGAGGGAGAGAGAAGAGGCAACGTGGACGTTAAATGCCTTGCCTAAGGGCACACTCGTAACGGCTCCAGCAGGGGCTTAAACTCCGAACCTTCGCACCTGAAGCGAACGCTCTACCACGGCGCTATCACGACTTCCCAAGTGAAACCATTCCGGCAGACCATTATTTATTATCATATTCCATAACATATTATATATATATAGTTTCTCTACATTTCAGCTTTACCATTACTATATCATTCCAATAGATAGTTTGCACTTATAGTCCGTCCTATCATTTGATTGCTCGTTCGCTTCAGGTGCGAAAGGTCCGGAGTTCGAGCAGTTACGAGTGTGCCCTTTAGGCAATGCATTTAAATTCCACGTTGCCTCTTCTCTCTCCCTCGTGGCGATGGATTCCACCAGGAATGGATTCCACCAGGAATGAGGTCTCGAGAGTGATTAATATAAGTTGAAAGAACTTGTTTCGCAATTTGATTTGTATATATGTTGAGGGCCTCATGGTAGATTAACTTTTGTTAAATGAGTTATCTCGTAAAATAAAGTCTATATTATTATTATCATTATCATTATCATTATGATTATTATCATTATTATTATCATTATTATTATCATTATCATTATTATTATCATTATTATTATTATCATTATCATTATTATTATTATTATTATTATTATTATCATTATTATCATTATTATTATCATTATTATCATTATCATTATTATTATCATTATTATCATTATTATTATCATTATCATTATTATTATCATTATCATCATTATTATCATTATTATTATCATTATTATCATTATTATTATCATTATTATTATTATCATTATTATCATTATCATTATTATTATCATTATCATTATTATTATCATTATCATTATTATCATTATTATTATTATAGTTTATTTTTTCAATTCCTTTAGGCTAAAGCGCCCACGAGGACAATATCTGCATGATATAGACGAACAGTGAATTGACAGATAAATATAGTAAATAATTCATATAGAATACATGTCAATAACTGATTAAATTCAATGGAGGAAGATTACAGAGTTAATTTGAAATGATTCAATGAACACTGAATAGAAATGCACGCCATGGAATATGGATTTGGAGCAACATGCATACATAATGTGTGACATGTTGTATATGATTATTTTACAAGAATACGATTCATTTGACATGTTTCTATGTACATTGAAATTAATGCTATGCGAATTCACAATGTTTTTTATGAAATCATTATATATTTACATAGTGTAAAATTCTATCTACAGTTATTAGCAGGCGCGTAGCTGCCATTAGGCCAAAATGCCCGGGCCTGCACATCATTTTGACCCCAAAAAAATAAACATAGATTTGTTATTGCTTTTGATGTACATGTGTATTGTCATGTTTATTTGTTATAAAAACATGTCCGAAGTTGTCTTTTAAATGCAGCAGAATGCGGGAAATTGCATCCTAAAAAACACAAAATTCCGGGGGTGCATGCCCCCGGACCCCCTGGCAACCTCGTTCGATACGCTCACTCAACATTCTTTACCCAGGCCTGCATATAATTTGCCTCCTGGCTACGCCCCGGATTAGTGTTATGCATAAATAATGGAAACATAGTTCCAACGCTATATATTATAAAGCGATGTGGTTGTATTTTGGTACACGCTTTTTAAAATAGTGAAAGGTTGACGAAAAGTATCACATTCTGACATATAAACAAACGAGAAATGACAATTGTGAGTGTTTTACGTTTATTTATCGTCGTTACCGGTTGCCCATATGAGCGACGCCTCCTGAAGAGATTAGTCATTTTAGATTTTTGGAGGATAGTGCAATGATATAGACAGATACCCATTCCAGAGTCTCTTCTGGTTCTTTTACGTGCACGGTGTACAGTACCTACACGAGACCTGAATACTCCTAATAGTATATTGGTCATCTTAATTGGTTTCCTTGGTTTTTATCGTTGTTTCCTTTGCACCACATGTTTTCCATTTTCATTCGTATTCTCGTCTTATAATTATGAAATTATTAAATCTCGACAGATATCCTTTAGCATGTCCAATGGATACCATACTGTAAAAATTGGGTCAATTAAGTAACATGATTTTGATAAAATTACATTTATCCAAACGCAACATCTGGTTAGACGACAACAGTAAAAACAAAGCATTCCAACTAAAAGGACCAATATACATTTCGGGATATATCTGACTTTATCCATCAAGGGAGGTAATAGAAAAACCAGTAATGTCTCTCATTAACAACTTGAGAATCGCCAGTAGACGTGATCTGTCGGTGCAACTTGTAAAATTCATAAATATACATAATAATAATAAAGACTTTATTTAACGAGATAACTTATTTGAACAATTAAGTCAATCTACCATGAGGCTTTCAACACATTAAAACATGTAATAGCATAATGAAACATGTACACAATGACCAGTAAAACTTTCATAGGAAATAAGATATAAGCTGCAAGAACCAGAGGAGACTCTGGAATGGGTCTCTTTCTGTATCATTGCACTATCCTCCAAAAATCTAAAATGACTAATCTCTTCAGGAGGCGTCGCTCATATGGGCAACAGGTAGCGACGATAAATAAACGTAAAACACACTGTTCTTTGCACCACCTG
>CM026401.1:59339717-59373455 GCA_014843695.1 Archivesica marissinica
AAATAATAATGCTTGCGAGTTTCTTAAACAGCTGAAGGTTTTCTACTAACTCCAGTATATTGTGAATGTCTAGTACTGTATCCATGGTAATAGTTTCAATAATTATATGTTAAGCTACTTATACCACGATATTCCCAAAATAAAACATACCAATAATATTAACTATAACAAATAAAAACTTAAAATACATATTATTCTTAAATTCACACAAGTGCTCTGTTAATTCCATTAATTTTTTATGTATTTCTTCTGTGATATCATAAATCCAAACATCACCTTTATTTTTGAAGGCTGGAAAAATTGCATTTGAAATAATGAACGCACATATATTTATCATCCATTAATGTTAATTTAATTAAGAAACTCAAGGAGAGTTAATTGTAATGTCGCACAAACGATCCGCTGTGTATTTATGTATTATATAACATAACGATTATTATATTTCCAGGCAACAAGAATTCAGCCTCACTCAGGTTAACGGTTTCTACTTGTCAATTTGCATGTTCAAACAAGCAACTATTTTCTTTGGATGATGGAAAATGCGTTTGGCTGTATGAGCTGCTGTAAGATGGTTTTGCTATGTGTGTCTTTACGTTTATTTATCGTCGCTACCGGTTTCCCATATGAGCGACGCCTCCTGAAGAGATTAGTCAGTTTAGATTTTTGAAGGATAGTGCAATGATACAGACAGAGACCCATTCCAGAGTCTCCTCTGGTTCTTTTACGTGCACGGTGTACAGTACCGACACGAGACATCTGTTTAACGTCCCATCTGAAAGACTGTTAATTTTATTAGGGTCAGACGAGGTATTGAACCTGCGATCCCTGGATTACCCATCCAGCGTGTTACCACTGGACTACAGATCCGTCTGTGAATATCGCCTCGATAACCTGCGATCCCTGGATTACCCATCCAGCGTGCTACCACTGGACTACAGATCCGTCTGTGAATATCGCCTCGATAACCTGCGATCCCTGGATTACCCGTCCAGCGTGCTACCACTGGACTACATATCCGTCTGTGAATATCGCCTCGATAACCTGCGATCCCTGGATTACCCGTCCAGCGTGCTACCACTGGATCACAGATCCGTCTGTTTTGTGTTGCTTTGTTCTAGTTACATTGCGTATATGATATTTGGTTAGTCTAACAAAATTCCGGCTATCTTCACATAATTTAGCGATTAGAAAAGGGCAGGCACGTTAATAATCCAGGGATCGCAGGTTCAATACCTCGTCTGACCCTAATAAAATTAACAGTCTTTCAGGTGGGACTTTAAACCCAGGTATCGTGTCGGTGCTGTACACTGTGCACGTAAACGAACCAGAGGAGACTCTGGAATGGGTCTCTGTCTGTATCATTGCACTATCCTCCAAAAATCTAAAATGACTAATCTCTTCAGGAGGCGTCGCTCATATGGGCAACCAGTAGCGACGATAAATAAACGTAAAACAACAAAAATATTCCCAGAGAAGATCGAAAATGTTTGCAATGTACTATGAATGTAATCGAAAATGAATTTCACTTCCTACTGGTCTGTTCAAAATACTATAATTTACGTAGAACATTTTAAGACATATTTTTGTCTACAACTCGATATTCTAATGAGCTCTAGAAACCCAAAATTAATTCAGAATTTATCAAAATATTTGCTGTTTGCTTTTAATGAAACAAATAATTAATTTATCTGAAATATTAATAGTTTTTGCTTTAAAGATCATCCTGTACTTTTATTTAATAATAGAAAATAAGGCCAAGAGAACACAATATTAATTAATCTTCTCTGTAAATTGTCTTTGCACTTTACATATTATGTTAATTTTGTTGGTTATATATATGTTTTGTACCATTTAATAATAATTGTAACTATGTTGAACTATTTGAATGCCGGTATTACTACAATAAACTGACGTATGTCGAGTAAAAGAATCGGTACCATCCGCGAACCCGAACTATTATAATAACTGGGATACTGTTACTAAACAAGTCGCGGAAATGGGACATTGCGCGAACAAGGAATATAGTAACTGGGATACTGTTATTAAACAATTCGCGGAAATGGGACCTTATGCGAGGACGGCACATAATAAAGATGTTACTAGTATTTAACAGTCACCGAAATAAATTGCAGGGATATGTTGGATATAAACTTATGAAACACACCTGTATAATATAATGTTGGATATAAACTTATGAAACACACCTGTATAATATAGTGTTGGATATAAACTTATGAAACACACCTGTATAATATAATGTTCGATATAAACTTATGAAACACACCTGTATAATATAATGTTCGATATATACTTATGAAACACACCTGTATAATATAATGTTCGATATAAACTTATGAAACACACCTGTATAATATAGAGTTGGATATAAACTTATGAAACACACCTGTATAATATAGTGTTCGATATAAACTTATGAAACACACCTGTATAATATAATGTTCGATATAAACTTATGAAACACACCTGTATAATATATGTTGGATATAAACTTATGAAACACACCTGTATAATATAGAGTTGGATATAAACTTATGAAACACACCTGTATAATATAATGTTCGATATAAACTTATGAAACACACCTGTATAATATAGAGTTGGATATAAACTTATGAAACACACCTGTATAATATAATGTTCGATATAAACTTATGAAACACACCTGTATAATATAATGTTCGATATATACTTATGAAACACACCTGTCTGTATAATAGACAATCTGGCAAATTATATGGAGTCAATGATAAGGTGGTTATGATGAACTACAACTTCTGGAAATTAGCAATTGTTCTATTTCCCTATTTACGCCAATTGGGCAACTCTGTTTCTTACATATTGAGATCCAATTAGAGGGAAAATGGCGGAACACAACCAGGTCACGCACGATGTGTTCACAGATTAGCAAATACGTGACCTGAGTTTCCTTTGTAAGCAGATATTCCAATTAAAGTATTTAGTCTATACAAATTTAGTTTAGCTCGATTGCAAAACAAGTTCTTACAACTTATATTAATCACTCTCGAGACCTCATTCCTGGTGCCCTGGGGAACCACAGACACCAGATTTAACTCGAGTATATTTAGAGATATGACCATCTAGGACTGCAAGACGACACTGTGCCCTGTGGAACCCCATATTCAACTGGAATATATTTAGAGATATGACCATCTAGGACTGCAAGACGACACTGTGCCCTGTGGAACCCCAGATTCAACTGGAGTGTATTTAGAGATATGACCATCTAGGACTGCAGGACGACACTGTGCCCTGTGGAACCCCAGATTCAACTGGAGTATATTTAGAGATATGACCATCTAGGACTGCAAGACGACACTGTGCCCTGTGGAACCCCATATTCAACTGGAGTATATTTAGAGATATGACCATCTAGGACTGCAAGACGACACTGTGCCCTGTGGAACCCCATATTCAACTGGAGTGTATTTAGAGATATGACCATCTAGGACTGCAATACGACACTGTGCCCTGTGGAACCCCATATTCAACTGGAATATATTTAGAGATATGACCATCTAGGACTGCAAGACGACACTGTGCCCTGTGGAACCCCAGATTCAACTGGAGTGTATTTAGAGATATGACCATCTAGGACTGCAAGACGACACTGTGCCCTGTGGAACCCCAGATTCAACTGGAGTGTATTTAGAGATATGACCATCTAGGACTGCAAGACGACACTGTGCCCTGTGGAACCCATATTAAACTGGAGTGTATTTAGAGATATGACCATCTAGGACTGCAAGACGACACTGTGCCCTGTGGAACCCCATATTCAACTGGAGTGTATTTAGAGATATGACCATCTAGGACTGCAGGACGACACTGTGCCCTGTGGAACCCCATATTCAACTGGAGTGTATTTAGAGATATGACCATCTAGGACTGCAAGACGACACTGTGCCCTGTGGAACCCCATATTCAACTGGAGTGTATTTAGAGATATGACCATCTAGGACTGCAAGACGACACTGTGCCCTGTGGAACCCCATATTCAACTGGAGTGTATTTAGAGATATGACCATCTAGGACTGCAAGACGACACTGTGCCCTGTGGAACCCCATATTCAACTGGAGTATATTTAGAGATATGACCATCTAGGACTGCAAGACGACACTGTGCCCTGTGGAACCCCATATTCAACTGGAGTATATTTAGAGATATGACCATCTAGGACTGCAAGACGACACTGTGCCCTGGACTGGTAATCCAGGGGTCGCAGGTTCGACCCTCTGTCTGACCCTAATATAATTAACAGTCTTTCAGATGGAACAGAGGTCCCGTGTCGGTAGGACTCTGGAATGGGTCTCTTTTTGTATCATTGCACTATCCTCCAAAAATCTAAAATGACTAATAGCTTCAGGAGGCGTCGCTCATATGGGCAACCGGTAGCGACGATAAATAAACGTAAAACACACACACACAGTGAATAATTAAGAATGTTGATAATTTATTTGGCTATTTGGGCAACATGCCGTATACAAGCAGTTCGGGGAAACAGTGTGTTGCTGTGGGATGTAGTAATAATTAGAAGACACTGTATGCATGGAGGCATTCAGATTGTACGGTAGTAAACTAAAGCACACTGTTACGTCATTCGGAACAAAATTTAATTACACCACGCCTTGTGTTTATAAAACAAATGCTATATTATCATAATAAAATGATAATAATAATCCTGTTAGCCAAGTTCTTGACCCCCTTTTTCTCCTCTGAATACAAATTAATATGACTATCATAAGTTGAAAGAGATCTAAAGTTTTTTTTGAATTTTTTTTTTTTGGAATTAATTCAAACTAGTTTCAAGCGCCAACATAGAACATTAGAAGACAAGAACACGAACGTTTGGCTTAGATTTCACAACAAACGTGTGGAAACATGCATATAATCTTTAATACTGAAATACCGAATCATATGGTTCACATAACTTGTACCACAATATAATTACAAACGTTCTTGTTGAACGTAACCAAATACTATAAACGTCGTCTGCTTCCTGGTTTCTATGCAACTGCACGCGCTGGATTTACGATGTGTCTAATGTGGGTCGTGCATACGTACGCTAAGGAGGCCAGTAGCTCTGCCAACAATGTTACTATTAGGATAAACGTAATTGTAATGCGATAAAAATTATTACAATGCATGGAAATTTGATGCAATCTGATTAGATGGTTCGGGTTTATAAAGGTCTTACCGCCCAATGGCACTGTAAGTGAGCGACCCATGATCGCCCAACCGTTGAGGCGTATCTGATTCGATGTAGTTCTGGTTACAATAAGCTTTCTACTAAAACCAGTATACTTGTGTGTGTTGTTAAAACACTATCGCGACGTCATACATTTATACTTGCAGTCCACTATTATTAATATTGAACTGGTGTTTTTTTAACGTTTATTTATCGTCGCTACCGGTTACCCATATGAGCGACGCCTCCTGAAGAGATTAGTTATTTTAGATTTTTGGAGGATAGTGCATAATACAGACAGATACCCATTCCAGAATCTCCTCTGGTTCTTTTACGTGCACGGTGTAAAGCACCGACACGAGACCTCGGTTTAACGTCCCATCTGAAAGACTGTTAATTTTATTAGGGTCAGACGAGGTATTGAACCTGCGATCCCTGGATTACCCATCCAGCGTGTTACCACTGGACTACAGATCCGTCTGTGAATATCGCCTCGATAACCTGCGATCCCTGGATTACCCATCCAGCGTGCTACCACTGAACTACATATCCGTCTGTATTGGACTGAACTGGTGTGAAAAGGCTTGAGTATTATATTAAATTCTACGCTTACATGTACGAAATTAACAATTTTAATTAGTAAGATCTTGTTATAATTATAAGTGTGTGTTTTAAGTAAATGTACGAAATTAACGATTTTTTAATTAGTAGGATCTTGTTATATAAGTTTGTGTTTTAAGTAAGATAAGAACCTCAAACGGATCAAATATGGAAAATATTGGTACTGTTTCCTGCGATACGCGCCTCACACAGTCCAATATTTTACATATTGGATCGTTTTCGGCTTATATCCTATTGATATACGTTACCTATTAGAATTGTACGTTACCTATTTAAAATGAGTTCAATAAAGATTGTTTAAGATATTGCGATATTTCCAATCAAATAATATTAATTCATTAGATGTATGATTATTGATGATGCAAATTATGGCTCGATTAATTCCATTGTTTGTACAGTCAAACCTGTCATAGGCAGCCAGCCAAGGGAATCACAGAAAGTGGCTGCTTAGCACAGGTGGCTGCTTAATAGAGGTGAAATGTATAATAAAACAACATATTGGGAATCTGGAAACTGGCTGCTTAATACAGATTGGCTGCTTAATAGAGGTGACCACTAACACAGGTTTGACTGTATTTTTCTTTATAAAATAAATTCCACTCATCAACGTCATTTGAGATTGAAATAATTGCATTAGAATAATGAACAAAATCAATCCACAATGTGAGCTATCTAAGGACTCCCTAACGGTTTGTTTGTAATGTAGTACAAAATACCCAATAGTATATGTGACTGAACTAAACCACTTAAGTTCATCGAGATCGGGTACATCTCGCAACATGTGCCTAGTACTCGTGGATCCTCCGCGCGTCGCTCTCTCACCGGTGTGTTAAGACGTGTTAAAAAAAGAACTGTACCTGTGTAGGGTATGTGGACTCCATGATCGCGAGTAGTTCAAACTCATTTATCCTTCATCGCTATTCCAGTAGGTGTGCCGAATTCTTTCAACTACGGAACCTATCTAGTTCGCTTGCGGTAGGTCGGTGGTTCTACCCCAATGTCCGTCCGTGCCTGAAATACTGCTCGCAGGGGGCACCCGTGGGTCTTTCTCCGTCAGAAATAGCTGGAGAGTCGCCACATGACCCGAGTAGTTGGTGCGATTTTAAACCAAAACAAATATACTATGCCGAAAATTAGTTGTTTGCAATTTATTTCAATTTCATGTAACTTACTCATACGTGACGACGGTTTCGCCATTTGCAAGCACGTAATGCTTCCCTCCCCCGTTCATGGTGTCTTCTCTCTCCGCAGTATCTCCATCCAATGGCTTTAATTCTGAAATAAAAACAAGAAATGAGACAGTCCACGAACAAGGAACACTATTGAAGTCGTGAGAGCCCTGTGGTAGCCCTTTCGCTTCAGGTGCGAAAGGCCCGGGGTTCGAGCCCCGCTGGAACCGTTACGAATGTGCCCTTAGGCAAGGCATTTAAATTCCACGTTGCCTCTTCTCTCTCCCTCGTGGCGATGGATTCCATCATGAATGAGGTATCGAGAGTGATTAATATAAGTTGTAATAACGTGGTTCGCAATCGAGCTGAAATAAATTTGCATAATTAATAACGTCAAAGACTCAACTCAAGGCTGCTAGATAACTAAATTGTATCTAACAATGTTAGGTTGTTTTTTAACTTTTCTGTATCGTCATTCTCTGATTAATCGAGGTGACGCCTCCAGGAGAATATAAGTCCTAGTATGTTTTTGGAGGATAGTGGTTCGCCGGCGGAGCGAGTAAATAAAGCCAAGCATCATCATGGAGGATAGTGCAAGATATAGGTGACACTTATTTAGTTTAATAGGCTAACAAAAAAGTGTAGATCCAGATGAGCCGGCTCGTAATGAGCCGTCTCATCAGGATCTGCACTTTTTGCCAGTAATATTACTATTTTCAGAAAAAATTACCCATTTTGATCAATGAAATTTATTTTTGTAATTTCAGCAAAACAAGTTTGCCCATTTATTGGTCCCCGTCAACATTGGAGAGTGGGGTCTAAATGGTCCAAATGTAATTTTCCTATTAATATATTGGTCTAAAAATATCCTGGATCAGTCCATGTCAGTTACTTGGTTTGGAATGGGTGAATGTGCAAAACGCACAGTATTGCATGGGAACCATTTTCTATTGACTACCTAAAGGCATGCTAGATATCTCTTAGATAAAGACCATCCATTTGCAAGTATAATGAGCATGTCAGATAGTCATTGTGGGGTGTAACCTACATGTTATAGTGAATGGAAGGAAGGGGGATTTAGACATAGACTGCTTGGTGGCAGGTATTAATTTAATTGTATTGCATTCATTCTATATATACAATGTACACAACAAAACAAATGAACACACTTGTATAATTATGCATAGTATATACGATTTATGTCATTGTTGTGCACAAGAATTGTCAATAAATGTTGAAGCAAATGGGTTGGGCCACAAGTTTTAACAACATTAGTTACGACCCTCCCCAAAAATGAAGACACTTCGATGAGAGACATCGGCCAGTTACTTCCCGTTAATACTCCCTAACAGTATTTAGGTCCTCTTAAGGTGTTTCCTCTGCTTTTATCGTTGTTTCCTTTGCACACCATGCTATCAATTGTTTCCACATTCTCATATTATAATTATTATGTTACTATATCTCGACAGATATCCTACAGTATATCCAATGGGTAAAACATCTGTACATTCTTGTTATCAATTAACTAACATGATTTGGATAAAATCACATTTATCATAACGCAACATCTGGTTATGGAACAACTGTAAAAACAAAGGATTCCAACTGAAAGGACCGCTATACATTTAGGGATAAATCAGACTTTATCTGCCAAAGGAGGTAATAGAAAAGTCAGCGATGTCCCTAATTCAAGACGGGTCACATTGATATTCTACACGACCGGTGTACAGGTTCGATACATGAGACCTCCGTTTATAACCACAGCTGTAAGACACTTACCCTTACCAATGACCACATATACGCTGACATCCGCGCCAACGAGAGTGATTAATATAAGTTGTTAAAACTTGCTTCGCAATCGTTGTAAAATAAATAAAATTTAAACTTAAACAATAGCCAGTGTTTCTTACTGGACATGATTTTGTATGAAAATTCTGCTGTCTGATTAGCGCAGTGGTTAGCGCACTCGCTCCTCACAGGTGGGTTTTCTCCGGGTATTCCGGTTTCCTCCCACACGAATGACCACATATATGCTTTCATCCGCGCCAACGAGAGTGATTAATATAAGTTGTTACAACTTGCTTCGCAATCGTTGTAAAACAAATAACGTTTAAACTTATACATGCATTAGGGTGAGGCCGGGAATAGAACCTACATCAACATGGATTCATAGTCCATTAGTGCCCATATTTCCTTAAAGCGACACTACATGCAAACATCAATTAAAATGCATTTTTCACGTATAAATGCGTTGCTACTACATACTCGTCCGAATACATTCGAACGCTAGCATTGAATCAATAAATAGTGTTTTTGTGATCTTCAAACTTTCAAAATTGAAAGTAGGATTTCATATAAAAGATCATTTAACTAAGACTAGTCTACAAATAAATATGCATAGGCACACATGTGAGATATAACGGTAAATATGTACCATAAATCGTATTATTCAGGATACACGAGTTGTATTACGCATGAATTTCGACCCTATTGACATTATTTTGTTATGTCAACATATCGCGTATACGACGTTTGCTTATTAGTTGAAATACTCAGTATTTGGTGCAAATATGAAACACAATTATACCATATAATAGGAAAATACATTCTGTAGAAATTTGCGTTTTCACTAATGTAGTGTCTCTTTAAGTTTCTTAGCACTAGTATTGTAATTCATATTTAGCTTTCAATTAGCGACTGCTCCTCAGTTTTACCGTGTGTATAATGATTGGACCCCACAGTTGGCTTGTATGTTTAATCATATTGTATGTGCTATTTTACATATATAGTACATATAGACTTAACATTCATTATAAGTAAGTAAGTAAGTAAATATTTTATTATAGTGACATGTGCATCCGACATTATATATATTACAGATACTAAATATACAAACAAGCACCCGGCCCAGTGGACCTATATGTCACCTAATATAAAATCGTGGTTATGTACAAAATTATATGTGATAAAATGCAAAATGGGATGGGCAACATGTTCTAGCAACATTAGTAAACTGCCCTCCCTAAGAAGAATAAATGAATAATTGACAATCAGGCATTCTGCAAAGAAGCAAACAAATATGGTGGAATATAGAAAAGAATTAACAAAAAATAAAGCCAAACTGGTAACTTAGTAAAGAGAAGGAAGATGAGTAGTAGAGATTAACCATGTGAGATACTAAAGTGATGTCCTGTTCCGTGTCACGCTGTCACAATGAACATTTACTATAGGGCACAGGGGTATTTGGTTAAGATGTACAGGGGTATTGTCAGTAACATTATTTTTCTTTGTCGTTTATGATATCATTAAAATCGTCGAGTTTGTTTTATATATTTATGAACAGATGAAAAAATACGTTCATTTTCTTCAGGTAACAGTCTATCATCTCCAGATAATAACATTTGTGTGTTTAGCGTATGAAATTGTCGCGTAGCTCTAAATAAATCGATTCTTTGCATGTGAAATCGTGGGCACTTAATGTATGTGACTAGCGCATGTCATACATCACCGTATCTACGAAGAATTCCAACATTACAACAAATATCTGAAAGGGTCACGGGCTTCCTGCAAGCATGTTTCCAAACGCAATATCTCATACTTGTAAGCCTTCAAACTTGTATTATGGGTTAAATCAATGGACATTTTAAAAAACGCTGTATCTCCACACGAATGATATACTGACTGGTATTTAATAGAACATAATGTGCTCCTTGACAACATAAACGGGATCTGAATTAAGTGGTCTTAATATGTCTTTTCAGCATGCATGTCCGGAGAGAGAAATGCCCCGCTAGCAGTTAAATCTACTTTGTCCCTGAAAAATAATAACACGACGATTTGTTTTTATTTCAGTTTATTTAACGTCGTTACCGGTTGCCCATTTGAGCGACAGGCAGTTTGCCAAACAACACCTATCCTGGACAGGCTCCAGCGGTTAACCAGTACTTGGTGCACCAACTTCCGTAAGAAAATGCCAACTTGTTCATATAAAGAGACGCGGTCTGAGCGGGACTCGAACCCGTGGCCATCAGTGGTGATAGGTTACAGTGGTAGAAAACACAACGATGTATTATGTACACGCCTTTATAACAAGTCTCGTGTTTACTTGTGTGTGTTTTACGTTTATTTATCGTCGCTACCGGTTGCCCATATGAGCGACGCCTCCTGAAGCTATTAGTCATTTTAGATTTTGGAAGATAGAGCAATAATACAGACAGAGACCCATTCCAGAGTCTCCTCTGGTTCTTTTACGTGCACGGTATAAAGCACCGACACGAGACCTCGGCTTAACGTCCCATCTGAAAAGACTGTTAATTACATAAGGGTCAGACGGGGGATCGAACCTGCGGTCCCTGAATTATCAATCCAGCGTGTTACCGCTGGACTACAGATCCGTCTGTAAAATAAATAAATGTGTATAAACTAATTCATATATATATATGTATATTCCCCATACAAAACAACAGAGAAACGATAACAAATATACATGGCTTCTTTTCGCTTTCACCCTCCCCTCCCCCTCTCCAAAGACGTACCATTGTTATAAATAAATCTAATCCATTTTTTTTATTTAACGTCGCTACCGGTTTCCCATATGAGCGACGGGCAGTTTACCTAACAACACCTTTCCTGGGCAGGCTCCAGCGGTTAACCAGTACTTGTGTGCACCAACCTTCGTAAGAAACTGCCAACTTGTTCATATAAATGAGACACGGTCTGAGCTGGGCACGAACCTGTGACCATCAGTGATGATAGATAGGTTACAGTGGTATACAAGTCAGCGACCTTAACCACTCGACCACAGAGGCGGACGTCTAATCCATATTAACTGTTTTGCACATTTATATTACTATTTTATCACGTGCAAATCACGGTTACTATTATATCACGTGCAAATCACGGTCAGTCTCTATATGGCACTTTAACTCGTTGCATGCTAGCGGTGTACAAACTATGTCATGCAATTTCATTAGAAGTGTATCGTAACACAATTAATTCTAATGAAATTCCATGAAATATTAAGTTATCAGTTACAAATAAGAAAAAGACATTAATGAATTTTCGTCTGCTACAATTAATTGAACTATTTATAGATTTCTTTTACCCGGCATGCTTGTATTGAGTTAAGCGATATAACACTCATATATTATACCCTTAGCGGGGATGGCAACGAATGTGTGAATAGTAGAATGTGTGTGTTTTACGTTTATTTAATGTCGCTACCGGTTGCCCATATGAACGACGCTTCCTGAAGAGATTAGTTATTTTAGATTTTGGAGGATAGTGCATGATACAGACAGAGACCCATTCCAGAATATCCTCTGGTTCTTTTACGTGCACGGTGTAAAGCACCGACACGAGACCTCGGTTTAACGTCCCATCTGAAAGACTGTTAATTTTATTAGGGTCAGACGGGGGATCGAACCTGCGATCCCTGGATTACTAGTCCAGCGTATAGTAGAATATTAAAAAGATGGATTTTAAATTGTTCAGTTAAAATTTCAGTTTAATTATGTAACTGTTTGTTTAATTTCAATCAAGTAAGAATCGCGAGGTGCGAACAGTTGTCACGATTTGGATCCAATTAACAACGTTAAAAAATCAACTCAAAACTGCTAGATAAGTGTTGACCTTGTTCCCACAAATGATTTTTAGGAAATGACCATCTGTTTATTATCTCCCTTTATGAATAGTCATTTATCAAAAATTACTTTGTAACTGGTAGTTGACCAAAGCCAACACATTGATCCACCCAAAGGAGGTATTTTTTAAATCTTTTTCAATTAGAAACAAGATAGTTTAAAAGGTTTATCTAGCCATACAAATCTTCTTAAAATATAATTAAAAGGGTGGATCACCACCTTTGATAGATTTTAGATTTTATTCTTTATTTACGTCTCATCAATGTACAACAAGCAACATTCAATATAATAAAAACATATCAATGTACATTGTCACTCAATAATGAATTGTAAGAGACACGTTACCATTTTAGTATTTAGATATTAATCATTTCTAATTAACGCCATTGACAAAATAAAAATGCTTAACTCTCCGTGGATCCCAAAATCTATTAAATTTCTTGTACCAATGAAAAGAAAGACAACTATTTATAGAATTATTATACCCAGCATGCGTAAAACTCATATATTATACCCTTAGCGGTATCAATAATCCGGCGTATAATCCAGTATCCCATTGTCAAAATCCACAGTCTTTGGAGGATTCAGATAAACAACGTTTACATGGTTATTGTGTCTACAAAAGGTGGCAAAGCGACTTTGGGGAGCTTTCCGGGAAGACGAACAATTCTTGGTAAAGGTTGGTCATATTTGGTTTACAGTTTCTGGTCCTTTTACTTAAGGGCAACGATATCATTTTCTGGGTAATAAAATATACGGATCTGTAGTCCAGTGGTAACACGCTGCACTGGTAATCCAGGGATCGCAGGTTTGATCCCCCGTCTGACCCTAATAAAATTAAGAGTCTTTCAGATGGGACTTTAAACCGAGGTCTCCTGAAGAGATTAGTCATTCTAGATTTTTAGAGGATATTGCAATGATAAAGACATAGACACATTCCAGAGTCTCCTCTTGTTCTTTTACGTGCACTGTGTACGGTTTAAAGTCCCATCTGAAAGATTGTTAATTTTATTATGGTCAGAACCTGCGATCCCTGGATTACCAGTCCAGCGTGTTACCACTGGACTACAGATCCGTCTGTATCAAATGCAAGAACATGTAATATACAGATCCGTCTGTATCACATGCAAGAACATGTAATCTACAGATCCGACTGTATCACATGCAAGAACATGTAATCTACAGATCCGTCTGTATCACATGTGAACATGTAATCACGCGCAACATAAAGATATACACAATGTATTTTCCTTTCGTTATTGTCCTATTTTAGACATTTAAATCTTACTTCTTACGGGGGTTGGTGCACCAAATCCTGGTTAACCGCTAGAGTCTGCACAGAAAAAGTGCTGTTAGTTAAACTGCCCACCGGCAATATAGCCAAAAAATGTACTCGCCGGCGATATAGCCAAATATGGTGCTGATGCAGGCGCAAAAGCCGAACCATCAGGCGTTATATTCATTTGGCCTTTGTAATAAACAGTAACTATGATTTCAAGAGAAGGTCTGGAGAAAATCTTTAATTAAATATAACAATAGGCAGATGTGAGCACGGCCCACTGTTGGCAGTATGTGGTATCGGCGGTCCAGGGGGAGCATTGTGCAGTTAATTGCATATCAACCATGTGCCAAATTCAGTGACGTGGGTCATTTGCAAAATAGCATTGCAGTCGGCCTGGAGACAACGGTGAGTATTAACAATAATTTCATCGTAAACTGTTAGTATATACAAATTTATGTTTAGCTCGATTGCAAAACACGTTCTTCCACCTTATACAACAACAACAACAACAACAACAATTACTTTTATTTTCAAGTCAGGTTACATGTATACAGTAACAATGTTGCTAGAACTTGTTGCCCAACCCATTTTGCATTTTATCACATATAAAACCCAAGTCTGTATGTACTATATATGTAAAATAGCAAATAAAATATGATTAAACTATACAGTAACAACATGACAAAATATGTTTTAACTTACTAATGTGGGTCAATGTTGAAATAATATCTTTCATGGGGACAGTAAAATGAGGTCAAATATCATTGTTTCCTTTGCATAACATGCTAGCAATTTTATTCCACTATCGCTTTATATGATTATTAAATTACTATACCTCGACATATCTCATACAGTATATATGCAATGCATACTTATTTGTAAAACAATGTTATCAGTTAATTAACAAGATTTTGATAAAATCACAATTATCATACCGCAACATCTGGTTAGGGAACAATAGTAAAAACAAAGGATTCTAACTGAAAGGACATATTCACATTTTGGAAAAAATCAGACTTTATCTGTCAAGGGAGGTAATAGAAAATTAGAGATGTCTCTCATTAAATGACTCCGGCTGGATTGAACAGTTCTTTAAAAATGAGGTAAATAGACATTTGAATGCACGTGTGATGTTCACAGCAGAGAATTGTTCATGCTTTAGCTTCTGGATGCTGAAAATGGATGCTTACAAATTATTCTGTGAGCTAATATTTGACCTCGGTGATACTGCATATGCTGCATGTACTGGAAATACGAAGCCATGCGGATAGCTTCGGACAGCCAAAGCCAGGCGGATAGCTTCGGACAGCCAAAGCCAGGCTGATAGCTTTGGACAACCAAAGCCAGGCTGATAGCTTTGGACAACCAAAGCCAGGCGGATAGCTTCGGACAGCCAAAGCCAGGCGGATAGCTTCGGACAGCCAAAGCCAGGCGGATAGCTTCGGACATCCATTGTACAGCATGTGAATTCAAATTAGCATAATAATAATTGAAAATAGCGAAAAAAACGTATGTGGTCGACCATCTATTTGCACATTTAGTTCAAAGATTGAGTAACTAAAGAAGCAATAACTGTTGTGCTCAACTGTTTCCTTTGACCGACTTCTTTGTGAACCTTTGACCAAGTTAGTAAAATTGCCTCGGTATATACATTCGTGGTATAAACATGAACACATCTATACGTAAAAGTAGGAATACATTTGAATTGGTTCTTTTGTATCATGTATTTGTGATGCGGTGGTCTTTGTAGAAAGAAATGAATGTTTTCTTTATTTCAGATCTGCACGCAGTAGAATTTGTCAGAGAATCTGATAGTTGCTATCTGTACGATTGTCCGCAGAGTGAAATAACGGTTCACTGCCACCTATCTACAGAGTGAAATAACTGTTCACTGCCACCTATATACAGAGTGAAATAACTGTTCACTGCCACCTATCTGCAGAGTGAAATAACTGTTCACTGCCACCTATATACAGAGTGAAATAACTGTTCACTGCCAACTATCTACAGAGTGAAATAACTGTTCACTGCCACCTATCTACAGAGTGGACTAACTGTTCACTGCCGTCTATCTACAGAGTGAAATAACTGTTCACTGCCGCCTATCTACAGAGTGGACTAACTGTTCACTGCCGCCTATCTACAGAGTGAAATAACTGTTCACTGCCGCCTATCTACATAGTGAAATAACTGTTCAATGCCTTCTATCTACAGAGTGAAATAACTGTTCACTGCCACCGATCTATAGAGTGAAATAACTGTTCACTGCCGCCTATCTACAGAGTGAAATAACTGTTCACTGCCACCTACCTACAGAGTGAAATAACTGTTCACTGCCACCTATCTACAGAGTGAAATAACTGTTCACTGTCGTCTATCTACAGAGTGAAATAACTGTTCACTGCCACCTATCTACAGAGTGAAATAACTGTTCACTGCCACCTACCTACAGAGTGAAATAACTGTTCACTGCCACCTATCTACAGAGTGAAATAACTGTTCACTGCCACCTATCTACAGAGTGAAATAACTGTTCACTGTCGTCTATCTACAGAGTGAAATAACTGTTCACTGCCACCTATCTACAGAGTGAAATAACTGTTCACTGCCACCTACCTACAGAGTGAAATAACTGTTCACTGCCACCTATCTACAGAGTGAAATAACTGTTCACTGCCACCTATCTACAGAGTGAAATAACTGTTCACTGTCGTCTATCTACAGAGTGAAATAACTGTTCACTGCCACCTATCTACAGAGTGAAATAACTGTTCAATGCCGTCTATATACAGAGTGAAATAACTGTTCAATGCTGTCGCCTAATACACTTAAGGAAACGTCGCCCAATTAACCAGGGGCGACGATAGCTAAATGCAGCAAAGAGATGTAGATGCCATTCTTAGCAGACGTACAGGGAACCCTCGAAATAATGATGTAAGATATGTGATACCAAATTAACCATCAACAATCTGAGGTAACTACTTTACGCTCTCATTGTCTTCATTGTTCTCATTTTGGTACTAATTATTTATCTGCTCTCCTGATTTCTTTTCTTTCTTCCAACATTGTGATTGCTTATCTACAAAACATCTGCTAGCCAATTATTCAACCAGTTGTCTCGGAGAGAGCAACTTTTCTATTGCTTCGCGAACATGTTTCCCAACTTATTTCACTTGTCTTTTTTCTGGACGAATGGGAATTTTATGTGATAAGAATTACTGCTGTGTATTCGTATGATAGGTATTAAAAGTGTCCATGGGCTGTCCGATTAGCGCAGTGGTTAGCGAGCTCGCTTCCCACCAATGCAACCCGGGTTCGATCCTCGGACCGGGAATACTGTGAGATGGTACGGTCGTCGCCAGATCGGACAGGTGGGTTTTTCTCCGGGTACTCCAGTTTCCTCCCACACGAATGACCACATATACGCTTTCATCCGCGCCAACGAGAGTGATTAATATAAGTTGTTACAACTTGCTTCGCAATCGTTGTAAAATAAATCAAGTTTAAACAAACAAAAAACAACAACAAAAAACTGTCCAATTGTTTTCAGGGAACTAGTTCCAAGCGCTCACCGGTGTGCGGATAGAAATACTGACTTGAGCGGGAATCCAGAAATGGCCTGGTCAATCTATTTACGTAGTTGAAATTCTGCCAAAATAATTGGTTCCTATATAATTTTGCGGATGTTCCAGCAGGGATGTGGTATATACTATTATGTTGGACAGGGTTTTGTGTTATTGTCAACATGTTTGCATTTAATTACTAACGCATGAACCATATAATTTATATACATTCACTCAATACACTATCCGAGTGTGTATTATGCAGAGTGAGTTTTCAATCCTCCTTCTATTACATATGTATATACATTCACTCAATACACTATCCGAGTGTGTATTATGCAGAGTGAGTTTTCAATCGTCCTTCTATTACATATGTATATACATTCACTCAATACACTATCCGAGTGTGTATTATCCAGAGTGAGTTTTCAATCATCCTTCTATTACATATTTATATGCATACGGTGTTCTTGTTATTATTTCAATATCATGTAATTTATATTGAATTATTTCAAGTTAGGAATCTATCAAGATAACCTACGGTAGCTTGATGGTTCTGCCCGGGAGGCTGGCCGTTTCCGTAATACTGCTCGTATGGGCACCCGGGGTCGATCTCCACCAGAAATACAGGGTGGGTGTGTTTTACGTTTATTTATCGTCGCTACCGGTTGCCCATATTGGCGACTCCTCCTGAAGAGATTTAGTCGTTTTAGATTTTGGAGGATAGTGCATGATACAGACAGAGACCCATTCCAGAGTCTCCCCTGGTTCATTTACGTGCACGGGGTAAAACATTGACACGAGACCTCGGTTTAACGTCCCATCTGAAAGACTGTTAATTTTATTAGGGTCAGACGGGGGTCGAACCTGGCGAATACAGGGATAATCGCCGTATGGTCTAAGATGTGTGTGGCACTTATAGCCCCAAAACAATACAAAAACAAATATATTGAAGGTTATTGAAACGATAAAATACAAAATGAAATATTAATGTGATATTCTACAGTATGCGAGTGCCCCGTTGTGTTTGCCAGCAATCTTAATGGAACATCGGGCTGTCCGATTAGCGCAGTGGTTAGCGGGCTCGCTTCTCACCAATCAACCCGGGTTCGATCCTCGGATCGGGAAGTATGTGAGATGGTACGTTGGTCGCCAGATCGGACATGTGTGTTTTCTCCGGGTACTCCGGTTTCTTCCCACAAGAATGACCACAGTTACGCATTCATCCGCGCCAACGAGAGTGATTAGTATAAGTTGTTAAAACTTGCTTCGCAATCGTTGTAAAATAGATACAGTTTAAACTTTAATAGAACATGGTAAGAGCCTTGAACGCACATAATTTCTTTTCTAATATAATTTGTTACCGAGCAACGGAGTTATGGATTCCTCCGCGCAGAACAAACAAACTATTATGTTAGTGAAAATAGGATTATATATTGTTCATTAGATTGGTTTGGGGGACCTCTAGCACGAACCACTGACCGGAGTTCGAGCCCCGCTGGAGCCGTTACGATTGTGCCCTTAGGCAATGCATTTAATTTCCACGTTGCCTCTTCGCTCTCCCTCGTGGCGATGGATTCCATCAGGAATGAGGTCTCGAGAGTGATTAATATAATTTGTAAGAACTTGGTTCGCAATCGAGCTTTGTATAAACTAACCACTGACTTACCGCAAGCCAGTTGGGTAACGTCCTCACTTTAAAGTCAACGACCTTAACCACTCGGCCACAGACGCCCACGTGTGTGTCTGATAGGCAATCAGTAACCATTATTTAAATAGCTAACCATATCAGAACGAACCCATGACGAGGCTCGAACCATCGATCTCCCGCTCCGTAGGCGGTCGCCTTAACAACTAGGCCATGGAGACGGTGGTCTAAGCTGTTAGCGCGACTTTCGACCCCATATCCCAAAACAAAGCGAACGCGCTTGCACTGCGCTATCACGACACCCAACTAGATTGATATTACAACATGTATTGTGCTACAATATTCACAATTCATTCACTCATCTTAAAGCAGAATTACATCGTATGAAATAAAAGATATTTGAAAAATTCAAATTTTACATATGGGTAGCAATGCTGCTACACATTCTAACATTATACTTTGTATGCTTATGTTCATTTGGTAAACAGTGGTTTTTGCGATAAAACAAACTCGAAACCGAAAGTTGAACTTTCCAAGTCGATCGACCACGCACCTGTTTACAACCGGAACGCATCGTCCGCACTTATTTACATTCGGAATGCATCGTCCCCATTTGTCCCACGTGTCTTTTTAATTAAATTACTTGATATGTTGATTCATACCTCGGTTATCTAAGTCTTTTAGGGACATTTCTACATCCCCGCGAGGGATTCGACATTAGAGGAAGATAGATAGATAGTATTTCATGTTCAAAATATATACGTTGTTTTCTACATCCTCTGGTGTTTCACGCATGCGCGCTGTGCGTGTTTACATTTCGTGTGTTGATAAACAATTTCGCGTATACGACTGTTTAAATTTATTGGAATGTTATCGTTTCTGAGCGACTATTTCGATTTTTGTAAATACACACACATTAGTATTTATATTTTACGCAAAACATCCTTTATTACGATGTAATGCTGCTTTAATGCATTAGAAACGTCCTGTGTGAGTAGATATGTCTGGAAACATTGTGCTAACGGCGCGTAATTCAATATTTGATATAGAACACACACTCTTAGACCACCGAGTATACAATGACGAGGAACATACAGAGCGACGAAGCAAATGAATAATTTAGTTTATACTAAATATACAAAGAATGAATTTAGTTTATACTAAATATACAAAGAATGAATTTAGTTTATACAAAATATACAAAGAATGAATTTATACTAAATATACAAAGAATGAATTTAGTTTATACTAAATATACAAAGATGAGTTTATACTAATATACAAAGAATGAATTTAGTTTATACTAAATATACAAAGAATGAATTTAGTTTATACTAAATATACAAAGAATGAATTTAGTTTATACTAAATATACAAAGAATGAATTTAGTTTAATAAATATACAAAGAATGAATTTAGTTTATACTAAATATACAAAGAATGAATTTAGTTTATACTAAATATACAAAGAATGAATTTAGTTTAATAAATATACAAAGAATGAATTTAGTTTATACTAAATATACAAAGAGTGAATTTAGTTTATACTAAATATACAAAGAGTGAATTTAGTTTACTAAATATACAAAGAGTGAGTTTATACTAATTATACAAAGAATGAATTTAGTTTATACTAAATATACAAAGAATGAATTTAGTTTATACTAAATATACAAAGAATGAATTTAGTTTATACTAAATATACAAAGAATGAATTTAGTTTATACTAAATATACAAAGAATGAATTTAGTTTATACTAAATATACAAAGAATGAATTTAGTTTATACTAAATATACAAAGAATGAATTTAGTTTAATAAATATACAAAGAATGAATTTAGTTTATACTAAATATACAAAGAGTGAATTTAGTTTATACTAAATATACAAAGAGTGAATTTAGTTTACTAAATATACAAAGAATGAATTTAGTTTATACTAAATATACAAAGAATGAATTTAGTTTATACTAAAATATACAAAGAATGAATTTAGTTTATACTAAATATACAAAGAGTGAGTTTATACTAATTATACAAAGAATGAATTTAGTTTATACTAAATATACAAAGAATGAATTTAGTTTATACTAAATATACAAAGAATGAATTTAGTTTATACTAAATATACAAAGAATGAATTTAGTTTAATAAATATACAAAGAATGAATTTAGTTTATACTAAATATACAAAGAGTGAATTTAGTTTATACTAAATATACAAAGAGTGAATTTAGTTTACTAAATATACAAAGAATGAATTTAGTTTATACTAAATATACAAAGAATGAATTTAGTTTATACTAAATATACAAAGAATGAATTTAGTTTATACTAAATATACAAAGAATGAATTTTCTGTTATGCTTTCCAATGAATGATTGACTTTTTCTCATTGAAAGAAAACTCCATCTTCCATAATTGTCAAACAGTGTTTGATGCTGTAACTTATTTACACTTTACTGAAAACAGAATGAATATTGAATTACCGGTTTCGGCAAATTTCATGTTCAAAGTCACATAGGGTACCTGGTCAAAAGTTGCAAAATTGCTACGTGAATTTCAATAGTGCGTGTATCCACCAGTTTGCGCCTTGCATTCAAGCAGACGACTCCTCCTGGAAAACACAAGCCGGTGGATTTTCCGTTATGGAATGAGAGCCAACTCCTGTTGCAGAATGTTGTGCAGGTCGGCAAGTCTTGTATGTCTTATAATTCTTTTATAATCTACAGCACGCCCAAGAATGTCCCATAAGTGTTCAATGCATGCCAACTATGATGCTAGTGGTGGCCACCTTGTTAGAAATGTCAATACTTTTAAACCAAAAAAACAAATAAACAAGAAAACAAACGAATCTTGTACAGCAATTAAAAATTACCGCAAGTTGATGATACAGGCTGCCGCCATTAATGTTACATGTGTGACGTCATAGCAAGAATCAGTTTCAATATAAGGTGTTATAGTGCTCGCCATATACATTTTCCGACAGCTTTAGCTAATTTGCCTTAAAATCTAATTTATTCGGACCTGTTTCATATATATAATTTTGATCTAGAATACATCTATAAATCCAATTGCATTTAGCAACAACGTTTTGGAAGACGAATCAATTTCAACGAGCGTTAAAGATTTATGTAGCTGTACAACCAAGAAATGACGAAATGTATGTTGTCATGGGAGTAACCGGCAACCTTCAGGAGAAGATACATAAGAGATATTGTTGACTCATGGGGGTTTTCAGTGTTGCCTATATCCATATACTGGTTTATAAAAGGAACCGCTAACGTTCGCCAGACGCGCTTACATTAACAGTTAAAGCGACATTACCTCGTAAAAAGCCCCCAAAAATGCATTGTTAGCGTATAAATGCATTGCTAATACAAATTCTTCTGAATACATTCGAACACTAACATTGAATCAATAAACAGCGTTTTTGTGGACTGAATGTAGGATTTCATATACCGGTCATCCACGCTCCTGAATTGACATTTCTTTGTCATTGTAGTCAATACTAAATCGCTTAGAGATAATAAAGTTAATGCATAGGCACATATGTGAGATATAACGGTAAATATGTACCATGTATCTGGTTATTCGGGATACACAGGTTGTATTACGCATGTATGTCGACCCTGTTTACATTATATTTGTTATGTCAACAAACCGCGTATACGACGTTTGTTTATTAGTTGAAATACTCAGTTTGTGAGGTAACTATTTGGGGGGAAATGATACCACATAATACGATATTACATTCTGTAGAAATTTGCGTTTTCAGCGATGTATTGTCGCTTTAACTGTTAATATAAAAATCGTATAATTATATTCAACTTGAATGTGAGTATACTATACTCGACACAAAAGTACTACAATAAAACATGTTTTATATTGTAACTTTTTATTACTAAATGCACGGTCAAAATTCATAAATCAAACAGACGGATCTGTAGTCCAGTGGTAACACGCTGGACTGGTAATCCAGGGATCGCAGGTTCGATCCCCCGTCTGACCCTAATAAAATTAACAGTCTTTCAGATGGGATGTTAAACCGAGGTCTCGTGTCGGTGCTTTACACCGTGCACGTAAAAGAACCAGAGGAGACTCTGTAATGGGTCTCTGTCTGTATCACTGCACTATCCTCCAAAATTTAAAATTACTAATCTCTTCAGGAGGCGTCGCTCATATGGGCAACCGGTAGCGACGATAAATAAACGTAAAACACACACAACATTGTCTGTCAGTGGTGGTAATAAATCGGACTTTGTCTGTGAAGGGAGGTAATAGAAAATAGAA
The DNA here is from genome assembly GCA_014843695.1 of Archivesica marissinica. Lineage (NCBI taxonomy): Eukaryota > Metazoa > Mollusca > Bivalvia > Venerida > Vesicomyidae > Archivesica > Archivesica marissinica. The sequence continues at coordinate 59,363,164 of CM026401.1, forward strand.
AAACCAACAATGTCTCTCGTTGGTGTTTGCAATTTTCAGAACAATACAATTATCTTGAGCCATTTAATAATTATCAAGCATAGTTATCTAAATCGGGTTGACCTATAACTACTGTAATAGTAGCTGATCAGAGCTTTCCATGCGGCTATCATCAACGATCACTTCAAGTGTTTCATTGACGTGGAATAATGGAACGAGCTGAAGCACTCGGATAATAGATATACGTCTGATTGAAATGTCGTTTAATGGCGGACTGTTTGATTACAATTCAATTCCTTTGATTGGAATGTAGTATGATAGATACAGATGCGGCTTGATATATCTGACACTGTCAAGTAATACACCGGGCGATATAGCTGACACTGTCAAGTGATACACCGCGGCGATATAGCCGACACTGTCAAGTGATACACCGCGGCGATATAGACGACACTGTCAAGTGATACACAGCGGCGATATAGCCGACACTGTCAAGTGATACACCGCGGCGATATGGCCGACACTGTCAAGTGATACACCGCGGCGATATAGCCGACACTGTCAAGTGATACACAGCGGCGATATAGCCGACACTGCCAAGTGATACACGCGGAGATATAGCGACACTGTCAAGGATACACGCGGCGATATAGTCCGACACTGTTCAAGTGATACACCGCGGAGATATAGATGGCACTGTCAAGTGAACACCGCGGCGATTATAGCTGACACTGTCAAGTGATACACCGCGGCGATATAGCTGACACTGTCAAGTGATACACCGCGGCGATATAGCCGACACTGTCAAGTGAAACACCGCGGCGATATAGCCGACACTGTCAAGTGATACACCGCGGCGATATAGCCGACACTGTCAAGTGATACACCGCGGCGATATAGCCGACACTGTCAAGTGATACACCGCGGCGATATAGCCGACACTGTCAAGTGATACAGCGGCGATATTGCCGACACTGTCAAGTGATACACCGCGGCGATATAGCCGACACTGTCAAGTGATACAGCGGCGATATTGCCGACACTGTCAAGTGATACACCGCAGCGATATAGCCGACACTGCCAAGTGATACACCGCGGCGATATAGCCAACACTGTCAAGTGATACACAGCGGCGATATAGCCAACACTGTCAAGTGATACACCGCGGCGATATAGCCGACACTGTCAAGTGATACACCGCGGCGATATAGCCGACACTGCCAAGTGATACACCGCGGCGATATAGCCGACACTGTCAAGTGATATAGCGGCGATATTGCCGACACTGTCAAGTGATACACCGCGGCGATATAGCCGACACTGTCAAGTGATACAGTGGCGATATTGCCGACACTGTCAAGTGATACACCGCAGCGATATAGCTGACACTGCCAAGTGATACACCGCGGCGATATAGCCAACACTGTCAAGTGATACACCGCGGCGATATAGCTGACACTGTCAAGTGATACACCGCGGCGATATAGCCAACACTGTCAAGTGATACACCGCGGCGATATAGCCGACACTGTCAAGTGATACACCGCGGCGATATAGCCGACACTGTCAAGTGATACACCGCGGCGATATAGCTTACACTGCCAAGTGATACACCGCGGCGATATAGCCGACACTGTCAAGTGATACAGCGGCGATATAGCCGACACTGTCAAGTGATACAGCGGCGATATAGCCGACACTGTCAAGTGATACACAGTGGCGATATAACCGACACTGCCAAGTGATACACCGCGGCGATATAGCCGACACTGTCAAGTGAAACACCGCGGCGATATAACCGACACTGCCAAGTGATACACACCGGCGATATAGTCTACACTGTCAAGTGAAACACCGCGGCGATATAGCCAACACTGTCAAGTGAAACACACCGGCGATATAGCCGACACTGTCAAGTGATACACCGCGGCGATATAGCTGACACTGTCAAGTGATACACCGCGGCGATATAGCCAACACTGTCAAGTGATACACAGTGGCGATATAACCGACACTGTCAAGTGATACACCGCGGCGATATAGCTGACACTGTCAAGTGATACACCGCGGCGATATAGTTGACACTGTCAATTGATACACCGCGGCGATATAGCTGACACTGTCAAGTGATACACCGCGGCGATATAGCCGACACTGTCAAGTGATACACCGGCGATATAGCCGACACTGTCAAGTGATACACCGGCGATATAGCCGACACTGTCAAGTGATACACCGCGGCGATATAGCCGACACTGTCAAGTGATACAGCGGCGATATTGCCGACACTGTCAAGTGATACACCGCGGCGATATAGCCGACACTGTCAAGTGATACAGCGGCGATATTGCCGACACTGTCAAGTGATACACCGCGCGATATAGCCGACACTGCCAAGTGATACACCGCGGCGATATAGCCAACACTGTCAAGTGATACACCGCGGCGATATAGCCGACACTGTCAAGTGATACACCGCGGCGATATAGCCGACACTGTCAAGTGATACACCGCGGCGATATAGCCGACACTGTCAAGTGATACACCGCGGCGATATAGCCGACACTGTCAAGTGATATAGCGGCGATATTGCCGACACTGTCAAGTGATACACCGCGGCGATATAGCCGACACTGTCAAGTGATACAGTGGCGATATTGCCGACACTGTCAAGTGATACACCGCAGCGATATAGCTGACACTGCCAAGTGATACACCGCGGCGATATAGCCGACACTGTCAAGTGATACACCGCGGCGATATAGCTGACACTGTCAAGTGATACACCGCGGCGATATAGCCGACACTGTCAAGTGATACACCGCGGCGATATAGCCGACACTGTCAAGTGATACACCGCGGCGATATAGCCGACACTGTCAAGTGATACACCGCGGCGATATAGCTTACACTGCCAAGTGATACACCGCGGCGATATAGCCGACACTGTCAAGTGATACAGCGGCGATATTGCCGACACTGTCAAGTGATACACCGCGGCGATATAGCCGACACTGTCAAGTGATACACAGTGGCGATATAACCGACACTGCCAAGTGATACACCGCGGCGATATAGCCGACACTGTCAAGTGAAACACCGCGGCGATATAACCGACACTGCCAAGTGATACACACCGGCGATATAGTCTACACTGTCAAGTGAAACACCGCGGCGATATAGCCAACACTGTCAAGCGAAACACACCGGCGATATAGCCGACACTGTCAAGTGATACACCGCGGCGATATAGCTGACACTGTCAAGTGAAACACCGCGGCGATATAGCCGACACTGTCAAGTGATACACCGCGGCGATATAGCCGACACTGTCAAGTGATACACCGCGGCGCAGGGTTGTCAGGTTTCTTCCCTATAGGGAAAAAACCGTGGTTTTTTCCCGGTTTTTTCCGATACGGAAGAAATACATTTCTTCCCAACTACTGGGAAGAAATGGAAGAAACCTCCTTTTTGTCAATTTGTTTAGTAATATATGCGCAAAATATAGATAAAATGTATATATTATGATTAATATTGCTTCAACAATAACATCTGTTGATCAAGTCCAATTGACAGGTGTCAATTAGATTGTATAGTGAAGTCCTATAAGCTGGGTCACACCAACCAACCTGTTATAATTACTAGCTATTGTTATATGTTTCAATTGACAGGTTATTGACTTCTAAAAGTGGCAAACATGTGATATGGCTTCATTTTTGTTCAGGGGTTTCCTATTAAAATACAATACACGACAATGGCATGCCCCTTATTAAACAACTTTTACCATGGCTTCATTTTATTCAAAGGCATCCCATTGATTACATTTTCACTATATAACCAAGCGAGAGAAGTAATTTAAATTCAGAAACTGACAGTGCCTTTGCGTTAAACTGGGAACCATTATCACCAAGTTGACATTTATTTTTCTCATCAGTTCTATTTAAATCATAATGTATAGGGGTGGCAGACCTCGTGACACTATTTGGGGAACACTTTGTTTCTGTGACAGTGGCTGGAAAAGAGTATGCTAGGTGCAAACTTTGTGAGAACCAGCAGCTTCCTAAAGCTTGCCGTCTAAAACTCCATTATGCGAAATGCAGTGCAGCATACCACTTACCAGCAGAAAAAGAGATCCCTGAGCAGCCTATGTCAGTAAAAAGACGGAGATCTCCATCTCCTCCACCAACCAAACGACAAGCTATCTCAATCCAACCAGACATGGATAGTTGTGTTGTGAAGAAAAAAAACCAGAAAAATGCCATTGACTTGGAGATTGCCAAATTCTTCTACGCATGCAATATACCATTCAATGCCGCTGACCATCCACAGTACAAAAAGATGATGAGTACACTACGAGCAGGATATCAGCCACCTAACAGGAAGCAGATAGCCGGAAAACTCCTAGACACTGTGTATGATCAACTCCAGGATATGAAGCATGTCATTGGCGGAAAAACTGCAACTCTTGTACAAGACGGCTGGAGTAATTGCCACAACGAACCTATAATTGCAAGTTGCCTCCAGGTTGAGAACAAATCCTATCTTTTAGATAGCCACCCTACTGGATCTATGTCAAAAGCAGGGGACAATTGCAAGATGTTGTGTCAGGAGTCCATCAAAAAGGCAAGCGAAAACTACAACTGCACTGTATCTGGAGTATGTACTGACAATGCTAAGAACATGGGAAAAATGCGTGCTGCCTTACAAGAAGATGACCCAGACCTCACTGTGTATGGCTGCTCTGCCCACTGGCTCAACTTACTTGGGCTGGATCTAACTTCACAGTCAGTGATGAAGCATGTTGTGGAAGTACAGAAGTATTTTCGCAACCACCATAAGCCATGTGCTTGGCTGTCTGAGTGTGCCGAAAGTAAGAAACCACAGCTCCCTGGAGAAACACGATGGAAGTCTCAACTCACCTGTTTGGACAGCTATATTGCCAACAGAACCAGCTACATGAAGATTGTTCAGGACCATGCGGATGAGATTGACCAAACCATTGCCAAAAAGATACAGGATATCAATATCTATAGGAATTCCAAGGACATGGCAGAGCTGCTTCGCCCTGTAGCAACTGCTATTGATGCTTGCCAGGCAGACTACTCCTCTCTGGCATCAGCGTGCCATACATGGCTGTCTCTTCTGGATAATCCCAATCTTCAGTCACCAGCGCACAAGACCCTTGTCACAAAGCGGTTTAAGCAAGCAATCATACCAGAACACTTTACAGCTTACAAACTACATCCAGCATATCAGGGTGTTAAACTATCTGCTTGGCAATTGGAGATTGTTAATGACTTTATTACGTCCAAGAGTCCTGCCTTCATCACTGAGCTGATTGCCTTTCAAGCCAAATCCACACCATACCCTGCTGCATTTTTCAATGAGGCAGCACTTCGGATGGATCCAGTTACCTGGTGGAAAGCAGCTAAATCCAGTGGTGTAAATTCTGACTTTGTAGACTTTGTGGTATGTCTTCTACAGGCACCAGCTTCCTCAGCATCAGTAGAGCGTATATTTTCCAACTTTGGACAGATCCACAGTAAAATTAGGAACAGACTAGGAAATCAAACTGCAGGAAAGTTAGTGTTCTGTTTCCGGCTCCTGAGAGGTGATCTTGAGATTGATTATTAACTGCTGTTTTTTTACATGAACAGTGTGCTTATCTACCTGATGTGAAGACTGCTAATTGTGAGAACATTGTGCTAATGTATATATGTAAATATTATTCTCTTATAGTTGCTGACAGTGATGCAATAAAAAATATCACACTTTATTCCCAGTTTCTTCCTAGTTTCTCCCATTTCTTCCGGGAAGAAAGGTGTTTCTTCCCTTTTTTCCCATGTTTCTTCCCACGGAAGGGAAGAAATACCTTTCTTCCCGGAAGAAAGCCAACCCTGCCGCGGCGATATAGCCGACACTGTCAAGTGATACACAGCGGCGATATAGCCGACACTGTCAAGTGATACACCGCGGCGATATAGCCGACACTGTCAAGTGATACACCGCGGCGATATAGCCGACACTGTCAAGTGATACACCGCAGCGATAAAGCCGACTCTGTCAAGTGATACACCGCGGCGATATAGCCGACACTGTCAAGTGATACACCGCGGCGATATAGCCGACACTGTCAAGTGATACACCGCGGCGATATAGCCAACACTGTCAAGTGATACACCGCGGCGATATAGCCGACACTGTCAAGTGATACACCGCGGCGATAGAGCCGACACTGTCAAGTGATACAGCGGCGATATAGCCGACACTGCCAAGTGATACACCGCGGCGATATAGCCAACACTGTCAAGTGATACACCGCGGCGATATAGATGACACTGTCAAGTGATACACCGCGGCGATATAGCCGACACTGTCAAGTGATACAGTGGCGATATAGCCGACACTGTCAAGTGATACACCGCGGCGATATAACCGACACTGTCAAGTGATACACCGCGGCGATATAGCCGACACTGTCAAGTGATACACCGCGGCGATATAGCCGACACTGTCAAGTGATACACCGCGGCGATATATCCGACACTGTCAAGTGATACACCGCGGCGATATAGCCGACACTGTCAAGTGATACACCGCGGCGATATAGCCGACACTGTCAAGTGATACACCGCGGCGATATATCCGACACTGTCAAGTGATACACCGCGGCGATATAGCCGACACTGTCAAGTGATACACCGCGGCGATATAGCCGACACTGTCAAGTGATACACCGCGGCGATATAGCCGACACTGTCAAGTGATACACAGTGGCGATATAACCGGCACTGCCAAGTGATAGACCGCGGCGATGTAGCCGACACTGTCAAGTGAAACACCGCGGCGATATAGCCAACACTGTCAAGTGAAACACACCGGCGATATAGCCGACACTGTCAAGTGATACACCGCGACGATATAGCTGACACTGTCAAGTGATACACCGCGGCAATATAGCTGACACTGTCAAGTGATACACCGCGGCGATATAGCTGACACTGTCAAGTGAAACACCGCGGCGATATAGCCGACACTGTCAAGTGATACACCGCGGCGATATAGCCGACACTGTCAAGTGATACACCGCGGCGATATAGCCGACACTGTCAAGTGATACACCGCAGCGATATAGCCGACACTGTCAAGTGATACACCGCGGCGATATAGCCGACACTGTCAAGTGATACACCGCGGCGATATAGCCGACACTGTCAAGTGATACACCGCGGCGATATAGCTGACACTGTCAAGTGATACACAGCGGCGATATAGCCGACACTGCCAAGTGATACACCGCGGCGATATAGCCGACACTGTCAAGTGATACACCACGGCGATATAGCCGACACTGTCAAGTGATACAGCGGCGATATAGCCGACACTGTCAAGTGATACACCGCGGCGATATAGCCGACACTGTCAAGTAATACACCGTGGCGATATAGCCGACACTGTCAAGTGATACACCGCGGCGATATAGCCGACACTGTCAAGTGATACACCGCGGCGATATAGCCGACACTGTCAAGTGATACACCGCGGCGATATAGCCGACACTGTCAAGTGATACACCGCGGCGATATAGCTGACACTGTCAAGTGAAACACCGCGGCGATATAGCCGACACTGTCAAGTGATACACCGCGATATAGCCGACACTGCCAAGTGATACAGCGGCGATATAGCCGACACTGTCAAGTGATACAGCGGCGATATAGCCGACACTGTCAAGTGATATACCGCGGTGATATAGCCGACACTGTCAAGTGATACACCGCGGCGATATAGCCGACACTGTCAAGTAATACAGCGGCGATATAGCCGACACTGTCAAGTGATACAGCGGCGATATAGCCGACACTGTCAAGTGATACAGCGGCGATATAGCCGACACTGTCAATTGATACAGCGGCGATATAGCCGACACTGTCAAGTGATACAGCGGCGATATAGCCGACACTGTCAAGTGATACACCGTGGCGATATAGCCGACACTGCCAAGTGATACACCGCGGCGATATAGCCGACACTGTCAAGTGATATACCGCGGCGATATAGCCGACACTGTCAAGTGATATACCGCGGCGATATAGCCGACACTGTCAAGTGATACACCGCAGCGATATAGCCGACACTGTCAAGTGATACACCGCGGCGATATAGCCGACACTGTCAAGTGATACACCGCGGCGATATAGCCGACACTGTCAAGTGATACACCGCGGCGATATAGCCGACACTGTCAAGTGATACAGCGGCGATATAGCCGACACTGCCAAGTGATACACCGCGGCGATATAGCCAACACTGTCAAGTGATACACCGCGGCGATATAGATGACACTGTCAAGTGATACACCGCGGCGATATAGCCGACACTGTCAAGTGATACAGTGGCGATATAGCCGACACTGTCAAGTGATACACCGCGGCGATATAACCGACACTGTCAAGTGATACACCGCGGCGATATAGCCGACACTGTCAAGTGATACACCGCGGCGATATAGCCGACACTGTCAAGTGATACACCGCGGCGATATATCCGACACTGTCAAGTGATACACCGCGGCGATATAGCCGACACTGTCAAGTGATACACCGCGGCGATATAGCCGACACTGTCAAGTGATACACCGCGGCGATATAGCCGACACTGTCAAGTGATACACAGTGGCGATATAACCGGCACTGCCAAGTGATAGACCGCGGCGATATAGCCGACACTGTCAAGTGAAACACCGCGGCAATAAAGCCAACACTGTCAAGTGAAACACACCGGCGATATAGCCGACACTGTCAAGTGATACACCGCGACGATATAGCTGACACTGTCAAGTGATACACCGCGGCAATATAGCTGACACTGTCAAGTGATACACCGCGGCGATATAGCTGACACTGTCAAGTGATACACCGCAGCGATATAGCCGACACTGTCAAGTGATACACCGCGGCGATATAGCCGACACTGTCAAGTGATACACCGCGGCGATATAGCCGACACTGTCAAGTGATACACCGCGGCGATATAGCTGACACTGTCAAGTGATACACAGCGGCGATATAGCCGACACTGCCAAGTGATACACCGCGGCGATATAGCCGACACTGTCAAGTGATACACCACGGCGATATAGCCGACACTGTCAAGTGATACAGCGGCGATATAGCCGACACTGTCAAGTGATACACCGCGGCGATATAGCCGACACTGTCAAGTGATACACCGTGGCGATATAGCCGACACTGTCAAGTGATACACCGCGGCGATATAGCCGACACTGTCAAGTGATACACGGGTTTGTCAGTGACACCGCGGCGATATAGCCGACACTGTCAAGTGATACACCGCGGCGATATAGCCGACACTGTCAAGTGATACACCGCGGCGATATAGCTGACACTGTCAAGTGAAACACCGCGGCGATATAGCCGACACTGTCAAGTGATACACCGCGATATAGCCGACACTGCCAAGTGATACAGCGGCGATATAGCCGACACTGTCAAGTGATACAGCGGCGATATAGCCGACACTGTCAAGTGATATACCGCGGTGATATAGCCGACACTGTCAAGTGATACACCGCGGCGATATAGCCGACACTGTCAAGTGATACAGCGGCGATATATCCGACACTGTCAAGTGATACAGCGGCGATATAGCCGACACTGTCAAGTGATACACCGCGGCGATATAGCCGACACTGTCAAGTGATATACCGCAGCGATATAGCCGACACTGCCAAGTGATATACCGCGGCGATATAGCCGACACTGTCAAGTGATATACCGCGGCGATATAGCCGACACTGTCAAGTGATATACCGCGGCGATATAGCCGACACTGTCAAGTGATACACCGCAGCGATATAGCCGACACTGTCAAGTGATACACCGCGGCGATATAGCCGACACTGTCAAGTGATACACCGCGGCGATATAGCCGACACTGTCAAGTGATACACCGCAGCGATATAGCCGACACTGTCAAGTGATAAACCGCGGCGATATAGCCAACACTGTCAAGTGATACACCGCGACGATATAGCCGACACTGTCAAGTGATACACCGCGGCGATATAGCTGACACTGTCAAGTGATACACCGGCGATATAGACGACACTGTCAAGTGATACACCACGGCGATATAGCCGACACTGTCAAGTGATACACCGCGGCGATATAGCTGACACTGTCAAGTGATACACCGCGGCGATATAGCCGACACTGTCAAGTGATACACCGCGGCGATATAGCCGACACTGCCAAGTGATACAGCGGCGATATAGCCGACACTGTCAAGTG